>PKSG01001062.1:90047-186371 GCA_002916505.1 Tolypocladium paradoxum | reverse complement strand
GGCCTTCCTTGCTTACATAATAATGACACGGGCCCCTTGCCTGTATTGGCTCCCAGAGGAGTGGCCCGTTTTGCACAGACCATGTGCTCCGCTTCCATCCCAGACTGAAGAACTCGGAGAGTCCTGGGGTCGACAGGATCCATGAGCACACACGTTTCGTCAAGAGCAGTGAATCATCACCTGTTCAAGCTGACACAGGCTTTGGTCGCGTCTCGCATAATTTTACGACTATCGAATGACCTAGTGCTAACAATTGGTTCGGGCACAGCGCTGGGGGTGGCCGTCAGCTGGTGCAAGTGCTGGCAGCTGCTAGAAGGTTCCACCGCCATCCAGCGGTGTCTGGGCCTCACCACCACCGTCAGGAAGCTATTTGCAAGTGCAAATGTCAGCAGCACGCCACGGAACGCGCAATTCTTTGTTTCCAAGGCTCTTCTATCCACTGCTCGTAAGTTCTAAAGATGTCTGGTGACCAATTTTTCGAGCTTTCCCGAAGTTTACGGAATGCTCGCTGTGCACTCCCTTTCGCTTATAAGCAGCACCAACTGTTCCTTGAACTTCGTCCTCTCTCTGTTCCAGAACACTCACAAACACACAACACAAGCCACCACAAGCAGAGCACTTCATGCAATCTTGCAAATCAACTCTTCCTCGAAGACTACCACGCAACCTGAAGCGAGTATCTCTCAAGCCCACCACTACTCAAGCACGCACCATGGCCTTCTTCCCGCGAAACTTTTACAACGCCGACACGTCCTTCACTCCCCTCTTCCGTCTTCTCGACGACTTTGACAACTACTCGCGTCAGAGCGGCGGACAGCAGCATGGCCGACGCTGCGCGGTGCCTGCCTGGCAGCCCAAGTTCGACATTCGCGAGACTGCCAACAGCTATGAGCTCCATGGCGAACTTGCTGGCATGAGCAAGGATAATGTCCACATCGAGTTTACCGAGCCCCAGACCATGCTCGTCCGCGGCAAGGTCGAGCGGACCTACTCTGCTGGAACTCCGCCCACTGGCCAGATCGAAGACGCTGCCGTGAGCGGTGCCATCACCGAGGGCGAAGAGCCCAAGAGCTCGCACCAGGCTACCGTCGAAGACGACGACGAAACCGTCAACACCCCTACGGAGTCGACGGCCGATGCAGTTGTCGAGCAGCAGAAGACTGAGAAGCAGAAGCCCTCCGACAAGGCCAAGTACTGGCTCACGGAGCGTAGCATCGGCGAATTCTCCCGCAGCTTCAACTTCCCTGGCCGCGTCGACCAGGACGCCGTCACTGCCAACTTCAAGGATGGCATCCTGACCATTGTGGTCCCCAAGGCCAAGCCGCACGAGTCTCGCCGCATCGCCATCAACTAAAGCTGGCAGCACAACAATGCCCATGGCTTGTCACGCCGATGATTCGACGGCACTTGCATTTCTCAGCAGCGCATGCATCAGATGGTGTTCGGGACGGTTGGGATTGATCTGACTGGAACTTGGTGCATGTAGGAGTTGGCTCAAGAACCTGGCTCACTTGCTTTATTGTACTCTAGCTAAATAACCGCAATAAACTCAACATCTGCCAATCTCGAAATCGCCTTGAGAATTGCAGTGCCCAAATGTCATGACCAGTGAATCGAACATCGAATTTTATACCTGTATCGGTACTGAGAAGCACCTTGCTGCATTGGTCGAGGTGGTCACATGATCTGGTGTTAAGAGTGGCGTTGTTGCCCGTCTAAGACGCGTCCCGCCGCGCTTTCTAATCAACATCACAAATCTCTCCTCAACGCCAATCGCTCTTTGCCACCATTGCACTGCGTGATTTTCGCCTGAATCCGATTGTCGGTCTGTTTATTGCGAATTCGAGCCAAAATGAGTGACGAATACGACGAGGCCCAGATGGGCGAGGAGGCTGGCCACGGCGGCCCAGGAGCCCCGACGCCTCTCTCGGCGCTGGAGGTAGGACTGCACCGCCAGACTCGTCGTGAATCCCGCTGATGGCTGTTTTATGCAGGGAATCGCGGGCTTGACGAAGCGAGATATTCAGCTTGTCGTCGATGGAGGGTTCAACACAGTGGAGTCGGTCGCTTACACTCCGCGGAGGATGCTGGAGCAGATCAAGGGTATCTCGGAGGTGAAGGCGGGAAAGATCTTGGGCGAAGGTGCGCTTCCGAACGACTCTACGCTTTTGTAGTGACGCTAACTCGGCCCACAGCGTCGAAACTTGTCCCGATGGGCTTCACAACGGCGACCGAGATGCACCAAAGGCGAAGCGAACTAATCTCCATCACCACCGGATCCAAGAACCTGGACACACTACTCGCGGGTGGCGTCGAAACCGGCTCTGTCACTGAGCTATTCGGCGAGTTCAGAACGGGAAAGAGTCAGATATGCCACACGCTGGCTGTGACATGTCAGTTGCCGTTTGACATGGGTGGCGGCGAAGGGAAATGCTTGTACATCGACACCGAGGGCACTTTTCGTCCCGTCAGACTGCTGGCCGTGGCCAACCGATTTGGGCTGTCTGGAGAAGAGGTCCTGGACAATGTGGCCTACGCTCGTGCCTACAACTCTGACCATCAACTTCAACTTCTAACCCAGGCGGCGGCCATGATGTGCGAAACCCGATTTTCCCTGCTTATCGTTGACAGCGCCATGGCGCTGTACCGAACGGATTTCTGCGGCCGTGGCGAGCTTTCAAACAGACAGACGCACCTGGCAAAGTTCATGAGGACCCTGCAGCGACTGGCAGATGAGTTTGGCATCGCCGTGGTCATCACGAACCAGGTCGTCGCTCAGGTCGACGGTGGGCCAAGCGCCATGTTCAACCCCGATCCGAAGAAACCCATTGGCGGTAACATTATGGCTCACGCCAGTACGACGAGGATCAGCTTGAAGAAGGGGCGTGGCGAGACGCGGATTGCCAAGATTTACGACAGCCCGTGCTTGCCAGAGAGCGACACTCTGTTTGCGATTAATGAAGACGGCATCGGCGATCCGTCTCCAAAGGATATGGAGAAGGACTAGGCTGCCGCGGCGGAGAGGTGTGGTAATTATGGAATAAAGGGTGCTGATCTGCCTATGATTCCCTGAGCATGGATTCTGGCGTTACGTGTACATGAATCGATGTTTTGCTGTGCTTGAATGTAGATATACAGCTGCAGGACGAAGGGAGTTGAGGGTAGTGCAAGAGTTTTGGGCAGCCATATCTGAGTAGCGCGAACATGTGCTGTACTTGCTACAGAGCCGTGGTTAGAATTATGCACTAAATCTCCTGTTGCCCCCCTCCCCTGGAAATGTTGTTTGTGCTTATCTTGGGGATTTATAACTTGAGACTTGCGAGGCAGAGCTGATTTCCATATCGGGCTAGCGCGGGCGCGACCTCCAAGTTTTGAATCGATGAATTTCTTCTGCCCTGCCATGGCGACCCACAGACAGCCACCACCTCCAAGAGGAGACTGCGCGCCGACGACATTGCCAGTCACGTCTTTCCTCCACGCACGCCGGGCACGAATCGCCGTATGGAGGCGAGATGGACTCGGACGAGACTCAGTATCTCTTCAAAGAGACGCGCTTCAACCTCGAGCCTCCTGCCCCAGCGTCGGTCGTCACCATCCGAGTCCCCTCGAAGGCAGCCAGCGGCAGAGGCCAGCGGAGGCTGATGCACGATTCATCCGCCGAAGACGAAACGACATTCCGACTCAGGAACCTCGCCGTCGCGTCGTCGATCTATCACCGGAAATGGCACGACACGCCGCGCAGCTTCCTGTGGCGGGTGCTCGAGGACGGCACTTTGCTGAGCATCCGGGCGGTTGACATCTGCAAAAAGGACAAGGCGCCTGACGCCCCGCTGGTGCTGAACTTCAACTTTGCGGTGCCAATTCAGCCGGGGTGCGTGGCGTTTGCGGATCCAGAGGAGCACGATGCTCTTTGCGTCTTTGTGCTGGACCAGGCGTCGCAGCTCTACACCTTTACGCTTCGACCGGATCTGTTCAGGAAGAGGACGGCTATAGATGCTGGCTTATCGGAATTGGGCAAAATCCAGTCACCAGCGGGCTTGGGATTCAAGAGCCCCCACCGATTGGTAGCCGTGACAGCAAATACGCTCCTGGCGACGGTCAACGACGGCGGCATGATTCGTTTTGACAAGTCCAAGACTGACGACCGTAGGTTGTTCCGTGTCCGCGCAGAGTCAACTGCTGACTGAATATAGCTTCGGGCGGAGCATGGAAAGAATCGTTCTTCAACGTACAGGGCTGGGCCCAGAACCTCCGAAGCCTGCTGCCATTCCAGGGCAAGCACACAATCAAGCATGGCAAGGTCAACATGGAATACAGCGCCGCGACGTCCGTCCAAGTCACATCATTCGGCCTCGAACAAGGCTTCTTCGCCGTCACTGTTTGTCTCGATCACCGCATGCGTATCTGGAACGCCAACGACGGGCAAATTCTCTACACGGGCGATCTCTTGAATGTTGAAAGGACGCCGCAGGACGTGGGCAAGTGGTCGATCGATCCGTCACAATCGAACCTGATCCAGATAGTTGGAAGAAATCGAGGCCAGAGAATTTGCGCGACGTACTCCCCTATCGGACCAGGAGAGTTCAAATTCTGGAAGATTATTGCCAAGGATCCCCATACGGTCATCGTCGAAGATCTGTTCCCGAAGAACACCTTGCTGCCGCCAACTCCTTCATCATCAGACATATGGACGCTGGCCGACTTTATCCTGGCATCGCCTGGAGAAGGCTCTATCAACATCTGGACCCTGTGGAAGAACAACATGACGTACAGGTTACAGCGCTTGGAACTTGACAGGAAAAATATGGCGCGGACGTGGGAGGATAGCTGGGATGGAGTCTTCTCCGACACAGGCATTCCTGCCGCCCAGACATCTGGTTCCTGCGACTCCACTGATGTTACCGAAAAATGGCTTCAGGCCATTCTTCAACCCGGGAGGTTTACCAAGGCAACATTGGAGACTGCCCTGTCGATATACGAGCGCGGACTGGGAACGGCCAAGGACAGCAACAAAGGACGAGGTCTTGCCGAGTCTATCTGCTCCGTACTAGGCTCTACGGCATCTCTAGACCGGGGCTCGTCCGGAGCCATGGATTACGAACAATTCCGGGCCTCGAGCGAGACTCAATGGCGAAGATTCTACCGACTTCTGATTGAACTTGACAGGCAGCGGGGAGAAGCCATCGGACTTGCTCTCGACCCAAAGGCCGACATGACATGGGTCGTTTGTACTGACCTGCTCTCTGCAATCACCGACTGCAGTAAATTGGAGCGACTATATCACAACCAGCCCACGCCAGACGAGGAAGGAGAACAACAACAAGCTGCCTTGGTCAGCTCGGCTCTATCTTTCGTCGATGGCTTCTCCGACAACTATGTGCAGCTGTGCAATGCTGTCCTACGGCAAGAGATATTCGAGGAGTCGTCGAAGACGGACCTGGAACGGATACAATACTTCTCGGACAAGGCAGGCTTCTGGCGGGGAATCACCGACGACGACTGCGCTCAGGTCGTCGACACCCTTGGCGCAAACTTTGGTGTCGTGACAGATGAGCTGTACAGGGCTGTGCTGGACCTGATTGCCGCACCGCCAGAGGCAAAGCGTCGAAACCTCCGACGTCCCCTGACTGAGTTTGGAAAGAAGCTCATCATGAAGGGAGTCCAAGACAGTATCGAGCTGCAATGGACGGTTTGCTTCTCTCAGCTCATCCTGCTGGTGCATATGGAATTTGAGTTTGATAACGAGGAAGAAGCCCTCCATCGTCGCGTCGACATTGGAACGGTGTTCCGAGATCTCATAAGCGCACTGAAGAGGCTAGAGCTGCTAAAGTGGCTTGCGCGAACGGAGCTGTCAGTTCCTCTGTTCAGGACCGAAAAGGAATCGCCACAGGTGCTGTCGAAGAAGGGCGGCGAGGAGTCGCAAGTAGTTACCGCTTTGGAAGCCAATGTTGGACATCTCCTCGGGTTCGACAACGTGAAAAACGAGCCATTCTCGCTCAGCATCACCGAGCTCGTCGCCAATCTCTGCGCGCCAGACAGCGACATTGAGGTGTCGCCCACGCTGATCCAGTGCTCGCTGGTCAAACGCGAGAGAGCTGACCTGGCACTGGATCTCGCGCCATTCTGCGATAAAAGTCCGTTCTCAGTCTATGTTCAGGGGCGAGTGCTATTAGCACTGAAGGACTTTGAATCCGCAGCCATCAACTTTAGGAAGGCAGCAATCGGAATGGGTGAGAACGTCGGAAACCATGTCATTTCAAGTAAGGCTGACCAGCAACAGGTACCGAGAACGTACAGTCTGATCGACACAGCTGTGGCTTGCTCGATGACACCGAGTGGAATCTCCTCAACTGCGGACAGGCCAAGTACTATTCCCACATTGTCGCGCTGTACGAGGAACATCGGGCATACTCGTATGTCTTGGACTTTTCTCGGTTAGCCGTCCAGTTCTTGAGCTTCGCCAAGGGCAATGAGTCCACCAAAGCAGACATGCTGAGCCGGTTGTTCAATGCGGCACTGGCCACCTCACAGTTTGAGCTCGCCCACACGAGCTTGTTGTCCATCAAGGACGAGGCATTGAGGCAATCAAGCCTGCGAAGGCTTGTTGACAAGATGTGCGAGACGTACCACAACATCGAACTCGTGTCTCTGCCGTTCCCGGGAATGCAGCAGGAGGTGGACACAATTCTGGCCCAAAGATGCAGAAACACAATGGATGTCGTGGATGGTTTTCCATACCACCAAGTGCTTTATTCCTGGCGGATCAAGCGCAACAATTACCGAGGCGCGGCGTCGGTACTCATGGACCGTATTCAGAAGCTGAGGAGCGCAGGTGAGGGGGACAAGATCACAGGAGAGGACATACTCGACACACCGGTGACGCGGCAATACCTGTTGCTTATCAATGCGCTGAGCTGCGTGGACCCCAAGCAGGCGTGGATCTTTGACGAGGGCGTACCGGGGGTCCATCAGAACGGTGACGCGGCGGACAAGCGGAAAGTGGTGTCGCTCGCGGATATCAGGAAGCAGTACCAGGACGAGCTGGACCGGATTGCCGCAATCCAGAACAACCAGTTTGGGTTTGAGGCGGACGACATGATGGAACTTGTATGAGACAGGCGAGGCAATGTAAAGGACAACTGGAATCCCCCTTGCGCAAAAGACAAGGGCAGCGGACTTGATACCTTGGGAGTTTGATACAGGATCATTACGAGAGATAATTATCATTTTTGTGTCTTGAAGTGTCTGCGCTGGCGCGATTGACGGATATGTTGCCCCCATCTTCAAACCCGAAAACGCCGAACCCTATGCTGGAAAACATTGACATGACTTTGAACAAGGCCAAGGGTTACGCCACGAAAAGTACAGTCCTCATGCCTGGGCCGCGGCAAGCCTGCTCCCGCTGGGAGGGGGGACAGTTTGGATGCCCGTCTCGGGAGCTGGCAGGGCTTCCGGAGCTTGGCGGTAGAGGATGATTTCCGATTGTTTAAAGTAGCGTCGGGCATCTGGGCGTTTCATTAGCACAAGATGCGGGAAGTGATGGGGAACAAACACGTACCTTCATCGATGAGAACCAAGCTGAGATAGTATCTTGTGGAAAACTTCTTGTTGACGTCGCGGAACGTAGGCGTCAGGTCGAAGCCTCCGAGGAAGAGGCGGATGGGAATCGTCTCGCCGCGCGAAGGTGAGCCGTCCATAATCTCAAAGCGCACCAGCGTCTCGCTCTCGTTGTACTGGTTCGGCGCGGCGCCCGTCGTCTCCCGCCGGATAATGGACAGCTCCATGTGCTTGATCTTGAGGCGGACGAGCAGGAAGTAGATGCGGCCGACGATGACGTCCTTGAGGTGGTACTTGCTCTTGCTGTACTCGAACTCGATGTGAAGGCAGTCCTCGATACCGACATCCATCTTGATGCTGCTGTTCATCTCGGGGGGGATGCGGTAGCTGTAGACCCAGATGTCCTTTTCGCGGATGACGTCGGCCATGCGGCGCGAGACGGTGACGCGGACAAAGTAGCGGAGCTTGACGTTGATGCCGTTGTACGACTCGTACTGCTTCTCGACGTTCTTAAAGTTGAAGTTGAAGGTCTGCGGGTGCTGCAGCTCGCCGGGGGCAGCGAGCTCCTGGTTGAGGGAGAGGAACTCGTAGTGGTTGCCGCGGTCGAAGAACATCTCGATGGTGCCGATGAACTGCACCTTGATGCCCGTGTGCTCGAGGCGCTTGCCGTCCTTGGGCCGCACGGTGACGGCGCCCTTGACCGACTCGCCGTCCATGTAGAGCGGCGCCTTTTCGCGGCGGTTCTTGTCGAGCTTGACGTCGACCATGGAGCGGTCGTCGGCGTCCTCGAGGACGATGTCGATGTCGACGGGGGTGGAGAAGAAGTACGACATGGTGGGCTGTGCGTTCCCCGTGCGTCGTCGATGAGATGGATGGAGGTGTCGTCGCGCGCGTCCTGGCCCTGGAGCGCCGCTATCGTGGGTGAATGGAGGTCGGAGTGTTGAGCGCGAGGAGGGTCGTGGTGGTGCTGGCGCTGACGTACCTGGGCTCGGGGCCCGCTAATAGAGGTGCCTGTGGTTCTTGGTGGGGAGCTGGAGCTGGCTACCTACTTCAACGGTCTTGATACTGGACTGGGAGCAAGGAATTCTGAGCTCGACCGCAATTAAACTACAGTACCTCTTACAGGACCACCAATTCCACACCTACGGTATAAGGTCAATGACTGACTTTGTCTTGCCAAGTTAACGATCCATCAACCGTCGCTCTTCCTGGTGCTGTTGGTCGGCCAGATGGGCGAGGGACTTGACAAGAGAGCGTCCAGTCACGTGCCAGGTCACACCCCGCCGCACCATCCACTTGTTATCCTCTGTAGCGCGGCTCAACTTCGGCCTTGACAACTTTTGCCCTCACGTGCAGCCAGCCCTAGAACTTTTCCCGCCCACACGATTTCGCCAAACAATTCGTCGTGACCGCCGCCGACAAGACAACCTCACCTCCCGACATCTCCAGCACAACACCGGCAGGATGAAGTACATTCATTCTCAGGAGCTCCTTGACATCCCCGAGGGTGGTACGTGAATATTCTCCCCGTCAATCCGCGCGCGCTCGAAACATGTGTTCCGCCGACCGCAGCTACGCCCGCCAACGAGTACGAGTCTTTTGATGGACCGATTGGAACGAACGCATTTTCGAGAGGGCATACGCGATGTGCAATTGCGGACGAGAGTGCTGACTGGCTTGTGCGTGTAGTCAAGGTCAACATCAAGACGCGAGTCGTCACCGTCGAGGGTCCCCGTGGTACGAACCATCCAGAGCCGATTGCGATCTGGCGATGAACGTCTCTAACGGAGGGAATGCAGGCAAGCTGGTCAAGGATCTGAGCCACCTGGCTGTCAACTTCGGCCACCCCAAAAAGAACACCATCTCCATCGAGATCCACCACGGCGCTCGCAAGGATGTCGCCACCCTCCGAACCGTTCGCTCTCTCATCTCCAACCTTATCGTCGGTGTGACGAAAGGCTTCAAGTACAAGATGCGCTACGTCTACGCCCATTTCCCCATCAACGTCAATCTCGACCAGAACAAGGAGACTGGCCTGTGGGAGGTTGAGATCCGAAACTTCATCGGCGAGAAGATTGTCCGACGGGTGACGATGGCCGAGGGTGTCGAGGTCGAAGTCTCCAAGAACCAGAAGGACGAGCTCGTCCTGTTTGGAAACTCCCTGGAGAACGTCTCCCAAAGCGCCGCCGATATCCAGCAGATCTGCCGAGTCAGAAACAAGGATATCCGAAAGGTGCGAACCGATGGGCCCCCATTTTGCTCTTCGCAGGCTTCACTGGTGTGTATGTGTGCTAACAATGTCACCAGTTCCTGGACGGTCTGTACGTTTCCGAGAAGGGCAACGTTGTCGAGGAGTAGACGCGGATACGGATCTTGTTTCTTTTGCGTTTCTGGGTCTCAGGAGTGGCGAAGGTTTAACCATTTGCATGTCACGTAGCAAAGGGCTACAAAAGAAACTATTGCAAAAAGTAAAGCGAGAGTCCTCACACCAATCGTCCTCGTGCCGAATGCGACCAAAGATCTGGAGATGACCAAGGATGGCAGGGGAGTTTTGAGAGGGGAATGCTTTACTGTGGTGAATCGTCGTCATTATTACATGGGAATGAGCTACATGCTGAATGCTAGCTAATAACTCTTCCCGTCTATCATGCAGTGCCGTTCCGAAGTCGCCAAACATCGAGGCGCTGATGCCGGGCAGGCGGCTCTATGGCTCCAGTCTCGTCTCACTTCTCAGCTTCTTTCGACCCATCAACTCTTTTCGTCGTGAGCCTCATGCATGGCCTTCTTTCCCTCCATGTCGTCAGAAAACACTTGCTCACTCTCCCCCATGGCGATGCCCAAAACAGGCATCCAAGCAAAACTCTGGGACCCCGTTTGTATACAGCCCTTTAACGCCGTCACAGCTCCTGTGGTTTTATATGTGCCGAAAACAAGAGGATATGGATGCGGACCGGAGCACCTCAGACTGAGATGAGGCTGCTGCTCTCGATCCGATGCTGAATGTGGGGAGACATGTACAGGGTGTGCGTCACGGTCGCGGAACAGCCGGTCGAGGAGCACTTCTAGGGCCGCCGCGAGGACCGGGAGTAGTGCGATCGGGGGACACGGCTGCCCTCTGTGCGCCGGGTGTGGGTGGTCCGGCGGCCGGAGCTGGAGCTACCTGCTGGGACCGTTAGTCTTGATGCCGCGAACAGGTCCGAGGCGAACGGGACTTACTGCGACTGGTAGCGTCAGAGTAGGTGTAGTAGGAGTCGCTGTACCGCGACGGCCCGGCCTTGCGAGGCTTCTTCTTGTCCTTTTTCAGGTTCAGGAGCGCGAGCAGCGCGGCCGCCGCACCGGCGAGGCCCAGCCACCAATTGCCGTCCGACTTCTTCTCGCGACGGTTGCCGGCCGAGGACGGACGCCCGCCGCCGCCGCCGCCGAACCAGCCGCCGTGACGCTCCCTGCGCGAGTAGGCGGAGGGCACGCGGCTGGCGTGGCGGGATTGGTAGCGCTCCTCCTCGACGACGGTCTCGAAGCGCTCCTTGTCCTTGTTGCGGCCGAAGATGGCGTTCCAGAGGCCGCGGGCGATGCAGCAGAAACAGAGCAGCAGCAGCAGGGCGACGCCGGCGAGCGTGCCGATGACGATGCCGGCGATGGCGCCGGGGCTGAGGCCGCCGCCGTTGGTCCCGCCGTCGGCGCCGATGGCCTCGCCGTCGCGCGTGTTGGTCGCCGTCGGCGCCGTGTTGGTGGTGGTTGTCGCCGCGGGCTGGCCCGTGTTGGCGCCGGTGGTGACGATGGTGGTGGTGCCCGTGACGCGGAACGGCGCAGAGTAGCGAGTCGTGACTTTGCCGTCCGAGGTGACGACGACGGTGCTGGGCTCGACGTAGCCAGGCTTGAGGGAGCACTGGCCCTTGAAGGCGCACGTCTGCCAGCCGGCGCAGCAGATGGCGCCGCAGGCCTGCTGCTCGCTGTTCTGGGGCACGCAGTCGACGCCGGCCGTGGGCTCGGGCGCGGGGATCCAGTGCGTCATGACGGTGCTGGTGTAGGTGCGCGTCTCGGTCCAAGTGGTCGTGTACTGCCCGTAGGCGCCGCCGGGTGCGCCGACGCAGGTCGCGACGTTGCCGGGCAGCGTCGTGCAGACCTGGCTGGGGCCGCAGCAGAACTGGTTGTCGGAGCCGCAGTAGGCGGCGCACCCGCGCGGCACGAGGAACGAGAAGCCGGCATCGTGGAGGGCGTCTCTGGGGTAGGGCGTGGCCGAGGCGAGGGCGGCGGCGGCGAGGGCGAGGGCGAGTCCCCTCGTCGTCGTCGAGGGTGCCGACGAGGGGGAGACTGGAACGTGTCGCCGCATGGCGAGCGGTTGCGGTCTGACTCGAGTGGAATGCGGGAGGCGGCCAAGCCGTTGCGGACCAGAGGCTGCGATGGCTTCACGAGTCGATATCGCGGCGGCTTGTATCCAGCCTCTTTGAAGGGAGGAAGTCAAAACGGGTTTTCTTGCACGATGCACGAGAGAAAATCGAACGGCGTGGGCGCCGCACGGTGAATCCTTAAGAGGGCTTGCTGCGCTGGCGGCGTCCCCAACCTCCCACTTACAAGTACACCACGCCACCACCACCAACCACCCAGCCCCGCCATTCCGACATCAAACGTCACCCTGGACCAAGCAGGTTGAAATACGCGCAGGGACCGGGGGACGCAAGGCTTTTTCTCTCTTTCGTCGGTGCCTTGTCTGGCCCATGCTTAACTACTGTTTTAGCCCCAGCAAGTGGCTCCTGAGGGGGTCGCGGGGCAGCGAGGCCCGTGGATGGGCGCAGCGTCGTCGCATCGTCAACGGCGGTCTGGGCTTTGGGTGTTGGAGGTGAGGCGAGTCGGTGCTGGCCTGGCGGGGAAGCGACTCGCCAGCTCAGCGCTGCACCTCGAGCTGCCCGCCGGGCCGAGCCAACTTTTAGCGGCCGTTGCCTGGAGGGGGTGCTGCGGCGCCTGCGTTTCACTGGACGGTTGTCCCTGGCGGCGGGAGCAGCACGTGTTGGCTCACATGCAAACCGCCTCGACCACACCATGGGACGGCCTGGGCCATCCGGCTGGATCAAGGGACGAAACATCGGCGGCCACCAGCTTCCAGCTGCCTCATTCAGGGCACCAGCCGCAGCCCAGCCATTGACCCTGGGAATTGCTGCCGTGGTCTGGGGTTGTCCTCCAAGTGAGGTGGCTGGGCCGAGGTGGCTCATCCTCGGATAACATTTCGAGGCACCCGACTCTCAACGGGCCAGCCAAGTCTACCGCAGGTGGGGTACCTTAGCTTGAGCTTCTGGCTGTGACGCTAGACTACTGGCTGTTGGCGGCATCGTCAGCGACCTCACGTCACCTGCTCCAGCAGCTCCCTCTGGCCGCCGTCCATCCACACATTCGCCCCCAGGCCTCTTCCTCCCCCTCAACAGCACTCCCTACGCCGCCCACCGCCATCGACGCCGCTCGCTGCCGCGACGCACCGTCATCATGTCGCTCGACCCGCCGACGTACCTCGCCTCGCTGCAGAGCAACATCCGCCAGCGGCCCATCCCCTGGGACGGCGCTGTCCGAGCTGGCACCGTGACCGAGGAGCAGTACGCCAAGATCCGCGCCGTCGACAAGGCCAAGAAGCCCGAGCAGAGGGGGGAGATTGTGGAAGGCGACGTCGACGGATACCGGCTGCTGTTTGTCGGCGGCTCGGGGAAGCCCAGCGTCCTGGAGACGGCAGGAAAGCAGGCCAACGTCATCCAGTATACCCTGGTGCTGTTGGCCGACTTGCTTGATGGTAAGCCCAGAGCGCGTCCTCCCACGAGAGATGGCCAAGCGGGGAAGTGGCGGGCGGACGGATGGCTGTTTCCGTCGGCGACTTCCCGCGACTGCATCTGAACATGCCTTGTGCTAGCTGACTCTATCCTCCAATACCTAGCTGTCCCGTCCCTAGCGAAAGCCCTCTTCAAGAATCCCGATCCGTACCGACATTTCTTACCGCTGCTGCACTCCAACACCGCCGAAGATCCCATCCCCTTGCTCACGTCGCACGCCCTGACGAGCCTCATGGGTCTGGCGCGAGACGAGTCGCAGGCGACGCACCAGGCGCTGCCCATGATGTTCACCTACCTGTCCAGCCTGGCAAAGTGCGCCGACGCGGGTCTTCAGGATATCGCCGTGCAAGAGTACTCGGCGCTGCTGTTCGGCCACGCCTCGCGGGACCAGTTCTGGAAGCAGAGGAGCGAGACGATTGCGCCGCTGGTCGTTATCCTGCAGGCGGCTGCCGGCATCGGCAGTGGAGGGGACTCGTCGGCCAGCCTCTGGAGCGCCAATGCCACCGTTCGCGGCACCGGGTTTGAGGGTTCTCTGGGCGGAGGAGTTGGGCTGCAGCTGCTCTACCACGTGCTGCTGGTTATTTGGCAGATGAGCTTCGAGGCGGAAGACATTGGCGATGACCTGAACGAGTGAGTCCTCAGAATACTTGGGCCATGGGCCCTATTGCTGACACTGTGACAGCGAGTATGACATTATTTTGCTGTATACTCATCTGCTGCGCTTGTCGCCGAAGGAAAAGACTACCCGGTTGATCCTGTCTACGCTCTACAACCTGCTGGAGAAGAACCAAAAGTCGCTGCTTCCCACTGCTGTTCTTGCTCGACTCCCGGGACTGCTGGGCAACATTGGCAGCCGCCATCTTACGGACCCCGACCTGTTGGAAGACCTGGAAAGCCTCAAGGAGCTGCTGGACGAGTACACCAAGACGAAGACGACGTTCGACGAGTACGTTGCCGAGGTGCAGTCCGGCCACCTCCGCTGGTCCCCGCCTCACCGAAGCCAAGTGTTTTGGGCGGAGAACGCGCGGAAGATTCTCGAGTTTGAGAACGGGGAGATCCCGCGAATGCTGGCCGAGATTATGAAGAAGCCGTGGGACAGCGACAGGCAGGTTCTGGCAATTGCGTGCAACGACATTGGCTGCCTGGTGAAGGAGGTTCCGGAGAAGAGGCACCAGCTGGAAAAGGTGGGCCTGAAGAGGAGGGTCATGGAGCTGATGCAGTCCGAGGACGAGAACGTGCGATGGGAGAGTCTGAGGGCGCTGGGCGGCTGGCTCAAGTATAGCTTCGAGCAGAAGTAGGCCCCAAGTCGTGTGGTTGGGGGAGCAAGGTTAGCCTGCGTCGTCGGTTTCGCAGCCGTTGACAGAGACAGAGAGCAAGTTGCCTCGTTAGACGCTTCTTCTGTACAGAGTAGACGGGTCATCCGCATGTTGGAATTTGAGGGACAGGACAGGACATCAGGTTGTAATTGGCATAGTGTACGGAGTAGCTGGGGCCTGAGGAGGATTGCCCTGGCACTGCGAGGAAAATCTTAATACGCACTTGGCTCCGGCGCCGTGGGTGAGCTGCGTGGCTGCAGAAACCGTGCCTCGGACACTCGTGCTCCGTTGCTCGCGTCGCGTCTTCGCGTCTGGGGGCGACGAGCACTGGTTTGAGACAAGTGAAGAGGTGTGGATGCGAACCGCTGGCAAAGTTGGGGACTCATCGATGGGGAGGAGTCCATCATGTTCCGGTTCCAAGGCCAAGGCAGTTTCGCCGGCAGGGCATATTGGGCCACGTATCTGCCTGTTGTTGAGGTGGTAGAGCCACGGTGGAAGCCGTCAAGTGATCGACCAATGACCCATGAAGCGCTCGTCTTGACTGGGATCCTTGATGAACAGCCTAAATCTACTCCTCACGTTTTCAGAGAGCTCGTTCAAAGTGTCCCGCCCCTTTCAAGTTCGTCGAGACGGCAATTGTACTCGTGCAAAAGGTCGTCGCCTGTACAAACTATAGGCCGTTGAAAGACTTCCCAGACTGTCAAGACAGTAGATCTGTGGTAGCGTTAGAGAAGCAGAGAGAAGTTGCATATCTCTAACTCATGATTTTCCTCCCGAGGAAGGAACTTGGCTGTCAGGTAGTCCCTGGACATGTCATCGATGAGGCATCTCTATCCATGAAGGTAGGCTCTCGGAAAGGCGGATGATACCTCGTGAGGATCTCGTGTCAGCCAGCACACGTCACCCAGCCTCCGCAGAAGCTTGTACCCGTGATGGTCGTGTCGATACACAACAGGCTGGACGCACTGGTCCCAGCGCTCGAGGAGACACTGATCTCGCCAGTGGTCGCCGCATGGGGAACTCATTGTACCGTGTGTACAGCGGTTTGGGAGACGGAACATCGAGCGCCGCCCGGGTGGAGGTGGAGGAAGGACGAGGATGACCATGCGGTGAGCTTGCCTACTCCGTACACGTATTCAGCATCACTTTACTGCGTCAGCGGCACTGAGGGCTTGTGGTTCCAAGAGTCAGCGTACGCATGTGTATGTGCGTAGGAGAATGCACCTTGGATGGCCTGGTGTCGCCTGAGCGCGCTTCGATATCGGAGCGCCGCCCCACCATAGGTCCTACTCAATTGAGCATTTCATCAGTCATGAATTCGACGTCGACGCCGAGGCAGATCTGGGGTCTCATCCACCGCATCTTTTCCCACCGCGCTCATCACACTGCCTCAATTGATTCCGCCTCGATCTCGTCTTCCCTACCGGTACATCCATTGAGAGACTCGCCATGAAGGGCTTCGGATCTGCCGTGCGCGCGGCGCCCCGAGCGCAGGCCACTCTCACCCGTGCCCATTGCAGGGCCAGCGCGGCGGTGCCCGCGCCGAGGCTCAACAAGCAGCACGGCGAGGCCCGATACGCCTCCGATGCCGCCGGCGCAGACCTCAAGAGGACGCCGCTGTACGACCTGCACGTCGCCCACGGCGGCAAGATGGTGCCCTTTGCCGGGCACAGCATGCCCGTGCAGTACGCGGGCGCCTCGCTGGCCGACTCGCACCACTTCACGCGCAACCATGCGTCGCTCTTCGACGTCAGCCACATGGTGCAGCACATGTTCAAGGGGCCCGACGCCGCCGCCTTCCTCGAGCGCGTGACGCCCTCGGGCTGGGGCAGCATGGGCAGCATGCAGAGCAGGCTGACGACGTTCCTGTGGCCCGGCACCGGCGGCATCGTCGACGACTCGGTCATCACGCGGCTCGGCGACGACGAGTACTACGTCGTCACCAACGGTGCGTGCCTTGACAAGGACACCAAGTACCTCGACGAGCAGCTGGGCCAGTTTGGCGGCAACGTCGAGTGGACCAGGCTGGACGGCTCCGGCCTGGTCGCCCTGCAGGGCCCGCAGGCCGCCGAGGTGCTGAAGGAGGTGCTGGCCACCGACGTCAACCTGGACGGCCTCTACTTTGGCAGCGCTGTCTGGGCCGACCTGAGGCTTGCCGACGGCAGCAAGACGCACCCCGTCCTCATCAGCCGCGGCGGCTACACGGGCGAGGACGGCTTCGAGATGTCCTTCAACGGCAAGCTCTACCCTGCGCTGGAGACGACGACCCCCGCGGTCGAGGCCCTGCTCAAGGCCGCCGGCCCCGAGCGCCTGCGGCTCGCTGGTCTCGGAGCCCGCGACTCGCTCCGCCTCGAGGCCGGCATGTGCCTCTACGGCAACGACCTCGACGACACCACCACGCCCGTCGAGGCCGGCCTGAGCTGGGTCATCCCCAAGGAGCGTCGCGCGGCCGGCGGCTTCCACGGCGCCGACGTCATCATCCCGCAGCTGACGCCCAAGAGCAAGGGCGGCGCGGGCGTCGAGCGCCGGCGCGTGGGCTTCGTCGTCAAGGGCGCGCCGGCCCGCGAGGGCGCCGAGGTCCAGCAGGACGGGCAGAACGTGGGCAAGATCACGAGCGGCGTGCCGAGCCCGACGCTGGGCAAGAACATCGCCATGGGCTACGTCAAGGACGGGCTGCACAAGGCGGGCACGGAGCTCGACGTGGTGGTCCGCGGGCGGAAGCGCAAGGGCGTCGTGACCAAGATGCCGTTTGCGCCGACGCGGTACCACAAGGGCAATGCCTAGAGAGTTTTCGCATCTGCTTGGGAGCATGTACGACTTTATCATTGATCAGATAGGGATGCTTCAACGTGTTTCGAATCCACACTGGGGACTTTGGGCATGAGTGTTGTTTTTTGTCTAGAGCGTTTGCGCGTTTCTGAGACGGCTGGCGAAATGAGGATAGGAGTATCCGAGATATGTCATTCATCATTCATATACGTGAAGGAATCCATCACCATTATCACAGGCGTGGAATGATCTTCTACTCTACTTCCTCGGCTCGTCCTCGCGATGACAACCCACGCCTCGAACCGCATGCCCCCATGCTCGTGTGCAGGTGAAATGTTGCCGCGAAAAAACCATAGGAGGCCGCCACACGCAAAAGCGCAACGACAGCCTCCCTCAAACGAGCGGCGGGATCCGTCTGGCAACGTGAGGTCCTCGGGTGGGCGACGATTCTATTCGGGAAGAAGGCCTGGTTGGCGAGGACGGTGTTGCGTGGGTGAGAAGGGAAGAAAAATCAGGGCCAGCAATTTCCCGCGATGCAGTTTTGGGCAGTCTCGGGCCCCACATTCAACCCCCGTCGCCTGTCGACGACATTAAGACGCCGAGGGTCTGCATCATCCCTCTATTTGTGACGAATAGTTACAGAAGACCCGATCTTCTGACAATGGAGAGTAATCACGACGCCACGCGTACGAGTAGACGAACACAGTTTGAGTCGATGGTCCACGCACGCGTAGGCGCCATGTCCCATTATATCTCCTACATATCAAGCGGCAGCTCGTCCCCCCCCTAAATCATCCGAGCAGACCCCCCAGGATGCTTCCCGCTCCCAGCAGCACCTTATTCGCGTGGTTGCTTAACACCATCTCCCAGTCTATGGAATATACTTCCCCGTGGAGGCCAAACATATCCACGTCCTTCCTCTGGCCCCGGCGGTAGATCCGCGCCTCTACCTACTCAGTCTCCTTGGCCGTAAATAGTTCTCCTAGCTTGACCAGGATGCTGATGAAGTTCTGGAACCCATCGACGCCGGTAGCCATGAGCCTACACGGCGTGACACTGATAATGATCTTGACCTTCTCTTGGGCGACGCCGAGATCATATCCACCGGAGCATCTTCTCACCATGGCCGCCTTGAACGAAGACCATGTCGGAGCGGGATAGAGTCGGGCGCGAAGAGGGAAGACTCGAGGAACGCACGACTACTACCAGATTAGGGGTCGAGTCGGACCCGAGAGGAAAATGCAGGGCTTACCGGTCGCGGTGCGTGTTATTGTTATTGAAAAGGAAGGATTTTAACCTACTCGCAGGGCGCTCGTGTGTCTGTTTCGTCTTTTTGGAAATGATTGCAGCACTGGCACCGCCCACGGCGGGCAAGCGGATGCTTGACTCTGATCTTGCTGTGCGACGCGGCCAGCGTCTTCAAGTAGTGGCACTCGTCCGCTACAACGACCTTCCTGGCCGTTTGTCCCTCCCGAGCCTGTCGTGTGCGAAGTTGCAGGCTGCATCGTTTGGTTCGGGCCGCTGCTTCAGCTGGCAGTCCATGCGGTACAGGGAGCATCCTCGTGCGGTTTTGGGTACTAGGCTCAGACAGTGCTGTCGATGCCCGGACGCAGCTGCGGAAAGGACGTCGTCGCAGCCTCCTGGGTTGCTGTTTGGCCGGTTGCTGAGTGCTCTCAAGCCAGTTCGACACGGAAGCAGTACACAAGACGGAAACGCTTCGTAGTCGGGCGGCTGGTTGCAATCGGCTGTTGTGTGGCGACGAGGACACTAAGATGCAACAGACGTCAGCAAAGGCACGCATTTGGTTGACTGGCGATGTGACGTTGGGAAGGAGTAGACTCACAGAAGGTGATGCGTCTTGAACCGAGCGCCTAACGCCATCGCTCCCCCAGAGCAGCGAGCCAGTAACGCCGTCCGATGCGACGGGGGGATAGTCCTCAGTCCTGCCATCGCCGGGGCTCCATACAGGTGAAGCCAGCAGCCGGGACCAGGCGGCTCGACCGTGCCTTGGCGGAAGCTGAAGTCTCTGATGATGCTGGCAAACGGGCCACGGCTGAACAGGATGTTGGCTGCATCTGGCGAGAACCGGCGGTGCGCCCTGCTGGACATGCGACTATGTGATCGACGATAACAGAAGCTCCGAGAAGGGCAATAGGTTGTAAGGAGGCATGTGTATCTGTATTGGTCTGTATGTGCAGATGTGGTCATGACAAGAAGGAGAAGGAGACAAGGTCATGAGCAGGACGAGGACGGGTATTTATACGGCTGGTGGGCAGTGAATCGGGCTCATCAAGGTAGGCAGCGGCCCTCTGCAGACGCAGACGCCGTCGATACGCAAACGCCGGCCTTGTTCAAGTCCACAATAATCTCCCAGAGTGAATGGCTGTTCGGGCAGTGAACCAAGCAAGGAAGCATCTGGATTCGAGACGGCTCGCGGCAGCAAGCTCTGTTGAACTGTCCCAGCAGCCGTCGACTCCTGAAGTGCGTGTTTCTCGGCAGCGACTTTGAAACCAGGCCCCATGCCTGATGCCCTGATCGATCAAGTTATCAAGTCGGGTCGCGACACGCGGAAACGGGCCGCGCTGCAAACGACCACCTTGGTGTTTACAGCAAACGGCATCATTGTTAACAACTGGGCAGCAAGCCAGTCTTTGACAACACCCAGATACTGCCACGAAGCAGCCTCTGGCACACGACTTCCAACTCTACGGAACAGAAGCACAAGCAAGCTCACCTGGTACGATCTGGGCTGGAACTCAATACGCAGCGAGCGGGATTGGCCACGGCCTCGACACTGGCGTGAAGCACAGCTCGCAAAGGCCGTTGACCAAACAAACGTCCTGTGATATAAGTGACATGGCGCGGACAGCGCGGATCACATCATCCTGCCCAACCGGATCGCGACGTCCGGTCGGTCATCTGCGCCACGCACCGGGCGTCAGGTGAGCCGCAGATCGCCGCTGCAGCAAGCGGCTGTGATTGCCCATCAGGGTTGCACGGGAGGCGGCAGTGTCGCACAGCCGCAGACGGATGAGTCGCATGCTCCCTCGCCGCTGTCCCGCGAGGCCGTCTCGTCGTCGCACGTGCGGGCAGAGATTGGCTGGCAGACAGCGCCTCCAGCGCCTCCAGCGGCCCCAGCGCCAGCCATGCACGCAATAAGCCTCGCTTTTGGCTTTGATGGACGCGAGGAGGAACCGAGTCCCCGCAGTTCAACTGCGCCCTATTTAGAGCGTCAACGGGGTCTCGGGCTGCTTCTCCTCGTCCTCCTCTCCTCCCCCCCACGCGATTCCATCACGAGGTCCAACTTGCAGGCTCGCCTGTGGAAAGCCTGTCAGCGCTGCAACCGCAGGGGTGACGCAGGCTGCCACGCGCCGCTGCGCAGGGTTCCCCAGGCAGCGACTGGAGGGCCTGCATGACCTCATTCGGCAGGCCACGAGCCTCTGCAGGGGCGCACTCGCACATAGACGTACGTATATACAGCGGCGCGTCCTCGTCTGCTGGCTCATGAGCGGCCCGGCGCGTCGTTGCGCTGTCTTATTCCCTACCGAGGCACTGGAGAAGGGCCACGATGGCTCGCGCGGCCGTCGTCTGGCTCCGGCTGCAGCTCGTGCTGGCGCTGAGCTGCAGCAGCGTCACCGCATCGCCCGCGCCCGCGCCTCGCCTTGGCCTGCAGACGCTGCTTCACCAGGCGCCCCAAGCGCAGCCGCCGCTGCAGCAGCGCAGGTTGCACGGCCGCTTCCTGCACATCACGGGTACGTACGAGTAAATTGAACTGCCACCCACTGCGTGTGCTCCCCGACCAACTGCAGCCGCTGACGCCTGCGCATCCAGACTTCCACCCCGATGAGTTCTACACGGTGCATTCGTCCTCGCGCGCGGGCGTCGCCTGCCACCGCGGCAAGGGCATGGCTGGCACCTACGGCGCCGAGACGACCGACTGCGACTCGCCCTTTTCCCTCGTCGACGCCACCCTTGGCTGGATCGAGGCCAACATCCGCGACGACATCGACTTTGTCGTCTGGACCGGCGACTCGGCGCGGCACGACAGCGACGAGCGGCACCCGCGAACCGTGGCCCACGTCCTCGACTCCAACCGCGCCGTCGCCGACAAGTTCGTCGACGCCTTCGGCTCGTCGCGCGCCAGGCTCGCCATCCCCGTCATCCCCAACTTTGGCAACAACGACTTCCTGCCGCACAACATCATGCGTCCCGGGCCCAACAAGTGGTTCCACGAGTACAGCGACATCTGGAAGCGCTTCATCCCCGAGGAGCAGCGCCACTCGTTCGAGTTTGGCGGCTGGTTCTACGTCGAGGTCGTCCCCGCCAAGCTCGCCGTCTTCAGCCTCAACACCATGTACTTCTTCGACCGCAACGCCGCCGTCGACGGCTGCGCCGACCCCTCGGAGCCCGGGTACAAGCACATGGAGTGGCTGCGCGTCCAGCTGCAGCGCATGCGCGACATGGGCATGAAGGCCATCCTCATGGGCCACGTGCCCCCCGCCAGGACCGACAGCAAGCAGAACTGGGACGAGACGTGCTGGCAGCGATACACCCTGTGGCTGCAGCAGTACCGCGATGTCGTCACCGCGTCCCTGTACGGGCACATGAACATCGACCACTTTCTGCTCCAGGACACCGCAAAGATCGACTTGGCCCTGGACGCCGAGGAGGTCCGTGTACGAAGCTCCATGGAAGAGGACGTTACAGTTCAATCAAAGGGCGACTATCTCCAGGAGCTGCGGGCCGAGTGGTCCGACTTGCCCGGCTCGGCACTCTTCGTTTCGGACGACGATGACGACAAGGATGACGTGGGCTCCCTGAAGAAGAAGAAGAAGAAGAAGGGCAAGAAGCACAAGTACAAGAAGATTGGCGGCAAGTACGCCGAGCGGTTCCAGCTGTCGCTCGTCAGCCCCAGCGTGGTCCCCAATTACTTGCCGACGCTCCGAGTCTTTGAGTACAACATCACCGGCTTGGACCAATCGGCCATTTGGAAAGACTCGTTTGACGTGGAAGCGGCACCACAGTCGACTGTGCCTGAACCCTGGGGAGAGGAGCACGAGGACGCACACCAGGAGCTCAGACGCAAAGTCACCACGGAAAAGAAGAAGAAGAAGAAGAAGAACGGCCACAAGGGCAAAAAGGGCAAGAAGAGGCCCGAGGACCCCGGCCTCATCATCCCTGATGGTCCACCAAAAGATGCACTTCCCGGGCCGGCCTACTACCCGCAGCCTTTCACCCTGACCGGCTACGTGCAATACTTTGCCAACCTCACCTACATCAACAACGACATTCCCGACTCGGCCGTGGACGGATCCAAGTGGCGCGGCGGAAACCCCGAGGACAGGAGCCCGAAGCACAAGCCGCCGCAGCCGCGCACGTTCCGGTACGAGGTCGAGTACAGCACGTTTGACGACAAGGTCTACAAGCTGCCGGACCTGACGGTCAAGAGCTACTTGAACCTGGCGTACCGCATGGGAGTGAAGGAGAAGGGAGCGGAGTTGGCAGCATGGGATGACTGCGATGACGACGACGATGAAGATGACGTTTTTGAAGAGAAGCACGTCGATGACGACGTCGACGGCGAGAGGAATAAGGGCGAGAAGAAGCGACAGCAAGAGGAGAACAAGACGTGGCTGCACTTTCTTGGCCACGCATTCGTCAAGACGGTGCCCCTGGAGGATCTAGAGAAGATGTGAGAAGAAGCAGGGGCTTGCATGGTTAGCGTTGCGCATTTGGGCATCATCATCAAGGAGCATGCGATGGCGTCTGGCGCGAGTCGTGGACTTGGAGGCATCGGTCCGCGACGGGAACATGACCATCTTTTGCTCTCGTTTTGAAAGATCGAGTCGACGTCACAAGTGGGTGCTCTTTTCGCGTAGAAATTGATGACATTTCGTATAAAATAAGCAAGGGTATCGACCGAGGCACGCCGGGCCTCTACATTGAATACATGTACATGTTGCGTCGTGATTACATGCTCCTTGCTGTATTGCCGAGTATACACACAAGTCCCCGTCCAGTATCAGGTATTAGGTTGTCGCATGTTGGTATGCCGTTTGTATGCCACAGCCATGCGAGATGCGCACTCGGTGTTTGAGAAAGAAGCCAGTCGGGGCCCGGCCGCCCAGCAGCCGGCCCGTCGGATGTGCGCTTGTGCGGCGAGCCGCGCATCACGGCCGCGCGGCGGGGTATTTCTGGTCGACGGCCGGCGCGGGCGACAGGCAGCCGAGGGGGTCGTCGAGGCCCGTCTCCTTGAAGACGGAGGTGCGGCCCTTGGGGATGTTGCTGCTGGCCCTGAAGAGCGGCGGCAGGTACAGGCCGGCGCCCTCGCGCAGGCGGTCCGACGTGAGGTGCGAGTTGAACGTGGGCCGCGCGGGGGCCGGGGCAGACGCGGCCGAGGCCCCGGGGGGCTGGAGGTGGGTGCCGGCGGCGGGGGAGAGGGTGGCCATGGACAGACACGGTGATGGTTGGTTGCGGTGGGTGGCGGCGGTGGTGGCGGATGACGGGGATATATCCAAGCCGAGCCCGTCGTACAAGGTGCAACGAGTGCACGGGAACAGAATGCGGGAACACACGCGGCGCGATATCCGCACCGTCTGCCCATGCCCAGTGCCCACCAAAGCAAAAGCGCCCAATGCCTCTAAGCCACTGCGAAGTGCAGGCGAGATGGATGGCTCTCGTCTATACCCTGGCTCCCGACGCCATCCGCTATCAACGCCTCCCCCAACGCCCTCGCCACTCTACATGGAGCTTGACCCTGTCGTGGCAACGGTTCCGGACGACAACACACATGTCAATAATCACCATGTTTCCATTCGCTTGACATGTGAGCCAGGCCGTAGCTGGCGCCATACAGATTCACTGGTTCGCAGAGGAACGGGGCGAGAACTGGGCCTGTTCGATGCGGCTTCGCTTGCGAGACGACGAACTGGCCGTCATCAGAAGCACCAGAAGCTCGGTCGCGGTTGAGACGGAGAAATGTCGATCCGTCGCTCGTCCACCGTCTTGTTCATCCTCTGTTACGGCTGACCTCTGATTCTGAGCCTGGCATCTCGTCTGTTCTCGGTACGAGGGTATATAACACCCGTCCGCCGCTGCTCACGGCCAAATTCACTGCCCACCACTCGCTCCAACTGTCCACTCTCGCACACTCCGTGCGCTCGCTTGAATCATTCCTTCATCATCCTCGCAACTTCATCTCGTCAACTCCCTTGCAACTGCCATCTCATCGTCCCCCACGACCGCCATCATGAAGTCCTTCGCCGCAGCCGCCCTGGCAGCTCTCGCCGTTGCCAGCTCCCCCAGCGACGACATGGAAATCCAAGTCGGCATCACGGCCCACGACTTCACCGACCACGGCTGCCGCGACGTCGTCGTGCTCTTCGCACGCGGCAGCCTCGAGGCTGGCAACCTGGGCAGCATCTGCGGGCCCGCGACCGCCCAGGGCCTCAGGGGCAACTTTGGCGCCGAAAGGGTTGCCGTCGAGGGCATCGAGTACATGGCGCTCCTCGAGACCAACCACTTCCCAGGCGGCGCCGACCCCGACGGCGTCAGCGAGATGAAGCGGCTCATCGCCAATGTCACCGGCAACTGCCCCGGCTCGAAGCTCTTGGTTGGCGGATACAGCCAGGGCGCCGCCATCACGCACCGGGCCGTCGAGAGCTTGCCCAGGAGCCAAAAGAACAAAATCACCGCTGCCTTTACATTCGGCGACACCCAGAACGAGCAGGTCGGTATCCACCGTGCACGTAGACATTGTGCAGTTGCTGATGCTCCATGCTCAGGATCACGGCAAGATCAACAACTTCCCTGCCCAGAAAACCCACATCATCTGCAACGAGGACGACGGCAACTGCGGTGGCACTCTCGTGCTCACTCCAGCTCACATGAACTACACTGTTCGCGTGCCTGAGCAGGTCGACTTCTTGATGAAAAGGCTCGCGGCCGACGATTGCCAACCGCTGGATTTGGTGGCTCGCGGCCCACCATGATGCCACGCCGACGCCCCTCAGCTGGAGGCGAGGACGGCAGCCTGTCATGAGGTTGCCCACTGGGGTCTCCTTGTTAATCCACCCAGATAGAGGATAGGGTTTCACGTAGTCAAGGAATGAGCAAAAGTTGTCTCTCTCATGCTCTCATCTCAACGCGCCTGGGGCAAAGTCGTCATCAACCAACCCATCCCGGCCACGGCATACCGTCAGGCTTGACCGCGCCCAGCGGCTGCCGTGCCTCGAGCGGCAAGGGGAGCTGTTCAGGGTACGCATTCAAGGCCTGCCGCACGCCAATCTCCTTTCCGATGAACATGAGCGCCACCTCGGCCTCGCTCCTCTGATCGGGCAGCGTCGTGGACACAACGTAGACCGAGATCAGGGGCCAAACCATCTTCAGGGCTTCAAACAAGACTCTCGGCGACTTGTCCTTTCCAGACGCCAGCGGACCGAGTATCCAGGGTACGCTGTTGACAATGTGCTGCGCTGCGCTTCGCGTTCTCTGCAAGCAGCGGTCCCGCTGCGCCCTGAGCTCCTCCGGGCTTAGCTTGCTGGGGGCGTAATGCGTGAGGAAGTTGGCGAGAAGCTGGATGTAGTGATAGCCCTTGACAAGCGCCGAGTTGTACAGGTTGCGCATGTAGTTGTCCAGGTCGTTGGTGCAGTCAATGCTCGTGGTGACAGCCTCATCGATCTCCTGTTCGGCCTGTGTGAATTGGCTCACGAGTGTTTGATACTCGCTCTCCGCAGCACGGAAGTCGCGTAGGCGAAGAATGGTTAGAATGCGAGCTTGGACGTGGGCGCATTTGGTAATAAAGACGGACACGCGCAATGAGTATGCCTCGCCATCGAAAGGGTTATCCCTTATGATGCCGAGCCATTCGTCGGACTCAGGGGGGCATTCCGTGTTGCTGACGAGTGCTTGGATTTGCTGCCTGTCGTCAGCACTCGTCAGTGACGTGTACTAGGGCAGAAAACCTACCACCATGTTGTAGCATGGCCAGAAGGCCGTACGACCGGCTTCCGTGTCAAGTGGCGCGCTTCCTCTGGCTTTGAGGATACTGTACAGGCCTCTCGCATGCAGATGCCAGGGGCTCAAGGGCCCCATCCGGCTCAGTGAGCCCACAAGCAGCCATGGGGGAGTCAGTCTCCACACGTTGGGGCAACGACTGATTGATAAAGCCGGGCCATACCTCGTAGTTGCTAAGAATCCAGACCGTCGCAAGCACATCATCCCGAAACGCGCCTTGCGACGATTTGAGCGCAGCGCCGACCGAGCTGAGCGTCCTGCCGAGATAGGTTCCCAGCTCGCGCTGCGTCTCCGCCTCGGAGTCCCTGTGGATGGAGGTCGGATAGCGTATGTTGGTGACGTAGGTGCGGGAGAAGAGATGGGCAGCCCAGACGAGGGGCCCGTCGCGCGGGCTCGTGCGGTACGTGTTGTTGAGAAAGTCGAGGGTTGAGTAGACGTTGAGCAGTATCGGCACCGAGTGGGAGGTCCAGTGCTCGCTCAGCGAGGGGGGCAGGGTCACCCACATGGCGTCGGGCCTCTTCGGGTTGGGGACGAGGTCGGTCGAGCGCGAAAAGACGAGCAGCGAGCCAGAATCGTCGTCTACGGGGGCCAACGTGGTGGCGCTGCCCGAGGAGTCGGAGCTCGAGGCGGCGTTGGCGTCGCCATCGTCTTGCTTGGCGGTGCGCTTCTTGCGCCTCTTGACGGTGGAGGGGTTGGCGTTGCGGAAGACGAGCTCTGTCTGGTCGCGGTATCCGGGGCACTCGACGCCGTATTTGACGCATCGCTGGCAGCCAGGACGCCCGAGGTCGCACTGGAAGCGACGAGTGTCAGCCTGGGGGCGGCGATGTGGTAGGTATGCTAGGCAACATGACTGGCAGACTGACCTTGACACGCCGCTGGCGACACAGATGGCAGTCCTGGCTGGGCCGGCCGGTGTTGGGCATGCTGGATCGGAGGGGAACGAGCTCGACGGCGGCAGGTGTCGCGCGAGATCAGCTACTCCTACCCGTACTGGCACCGTACGCCGTCGTCTTGCGAGCGCTGCGATGTGCGGGGACGAGGAGAGTCGGAAACGGAAACGCATTCGACGTGTAGCCTCCAAGCCACATTCCGGGTGAGGCGGCCGGTAGGCTGAGGCATGGATACCGTCATATCCCACTTGTGTAACGTAGAACTCGAGTCTCGTCGCCTTTGAGTGCCTAGGTAACAAACTGCTCGTCCGAGGCTGCGTTCGCGAAACGGATCGCAATTGCAGGTTGAGGACAGATCTTTCTTTGTGAAGTTGAATGCCTTGTTAGCGTACACCATTTCGATTGCGGATCCTCTGCGAGCTCTCCAGACTTCCATTCAAGACTGGAGGCTGCAAATAGCAGCGCATTTTGCCGCTGCTGCCGCCTTGTTCGGGTGAGGTGTGGTCGAGGGCATGACCACGTGTCGTAATGCGCTGGCCTGTCAAAATAGGCTCCCGTCCATGTCCCAACCACAACGGGGGGATAGATGTATATATAGCTTCGATGATGGCCCAGAGGAGCAAACTGCCACCACCAAACACATGCTTTGTCTTATCCGTTACTTCACAAGAGCCGCATCATGTCTGCATTGAGCACGCCCCAGCTGCAAGCACTCTGGGCTTCGGCCCAAACAAGCCGGAGTGGGCTACAACCAGGTTCTGGGAGTACCTCTTCCATCAACACGTCTTCATAAGCCGCCAGTGGGCCATCGCCTCGCAGCAGCCACCAACGGATGACGACGACGACCTTCGCCGTGTCGACCTTGTCGTGGAAAACATTGACGAGAACAACAACAATATAACTTTGCCATTCATGGAGGCGAAGAGAGCCAACGCCACTTTTGATCAAGTCAGAGATGTTGAATACCAGGCATTCACCGCTTGCTGTGCGAATCTCTTCCACACACATAGGCCAGCCAGCTGGGCAATGACATGCGTTGGCACCAAGGCAAGACTGTGGGCGTATAAGCTGGACGCCGACTACGTGACACCATTCTGGCCTCCAGGAGACGGGCTCTGAGAAAGGGACGAGTACGCTGAGCTTTCCACCCACGCGCGGGAGATCCTTCAATCCCTCGACTTCATCAAGCGCAATCCCATACCGCACAAGGACATCTTCCAAAATCCACCCTCACCAAGACCAGCTTCCGCCACGCTCCCTCTTGGCTGGCACGACAATGAAGTCGCCCTCATCGCTGCCGCCCCGTCATCACGCGCCTATGAGGGTCCCAGTTCGTCAGTTCAGCAACTGCCAACTACGCAACTGCCAGCCAATCCCAACCAGCGAGCACATACCAGGGCATGATCCTGGATGCAAGTCAGTCCCACGAGGTTATTGTAAACGAGTTGGAGGACCGTACGTACAAGTGCAACAGGGCAGTCGACGGGGTCCGCATCCATGTGCCCGACGATGGGTGGGTTGAATGTGCCATTCTAATTTCCGGGAATGCCCACCCAGGCTACTCTTGGAAGGCCGACTCAGGCACGCAGTACTACACCTGGTCGTTGGAATCGGAACAGAAACGGGGGGAAAAGGCGAGAAAGTGATGCGAAAGGTGCCAGAGTTGATTCGTCCGGATCTGATTTGGTCTCAACATTACTTGTCGATTGCTGTCAACATGGTTTCTTCGGCGGAGAACCAGAACTCTAGCTCGCCCCGCATTGCAAAACACGTCCAGCCCTGTTCATCGTTACTATGCCCACATCTACCCGTACTCTCGACTATTGTTGCCCGTAGCGAAACTGAGGTTCTGCGTGGTCCAACATAAGATTGGCGACGGAAGCATATGCGAGCCGGTTTCGCATAATATTCGACTGGGTCAACGTCTAGTCGACATTGTCCAAGTGACCGTTGCGCGCCGTTGTCATATTCCAACAGAATACCCATGCAGAACCCGGTTTGTCTATTGTTGAAAACGCCAACGCGGCTAACGCCTTTCAGGGGAGCCAAGGAGAAACAAGCGTTTGGAAATGGAGCATCGCCAATAAATGGGTGGGCAAACGGTGATATTGGCGAGCCGTCATCCCGTTCCGTGGTATAGGCGCCGAGTACGGAAACGCGTTGCAATTCGAGAGTGTTGTATATGATTGTTCCTGGAGGTGGCTTACTCAGTAACAAATCCTTTGCTTGTTCCGATGAAACAAGGCCAACTGGCACGTCACCGCCCAGTTTCATGCGGAACTATGCCGATTAGTCTTCTATAGCATCGAAGATTTCTCGTCAGACTAAACCCACAAGCAAGCAGGTGCTTCCAGACGATCGTGTACCCAGCGCAGCAATAGGGTCCTTTTTTGATATCGGGACATATACCCACACGACTGACCGTTGGCGTCGGCGAGATAGGCGTTGATATGTTGACTGGGCACAAGGGGCTACCCGTGTATGGGCATGCACAGCGTAGATCTCGCCACGGCAGAAGAAGAAAGTAATCCCAGTGGTTTGGCTCAGGTCGATCGTTCTGAACTGGGTGGAGCTGGTAATGTTTGCTGGATAAAAGAAGCATCGCTCCATGTCGGGAGGGGTGGGCGTATCCCAAGTCTCGAGCCCGTGGCATGTTTTAGGCAAGCTTAAACGCAAAAGCCCAAACTAAGGAAGCACCAGCGTGAGTCTCGTAGCGTTGTTGTTGTACTTATTTATTTATTTGAGAAGGAGGGTTATTTACCTTGAAGTGTGCAGTGACGCCTTCGAAATGGCTCTGGTCAAGTACAACGAACACGAGGCTATCAGTCCGCCATCTTTTAAACCCCGGACGCTCAGATAGTCTTTCGACCTGTTTAATTCCCCACGAGTCAATTGTTAAACGAATGATTGGTAGTCGATGCACGGTCTCTGTGGTTACCGGTTGACCACCGCGATTCCACGCCAGGACCATGCATAGGGGAATCGACAAGAGCTGATCCGACAAAGCAGCAGGCAGTCGTTGGGTAAGCTCGGACACTGCGCTATACCGCCAGACGAGGCTAGTCGACGAATGCCCATGAACTATCTGAAGTACTTCCGGGGGAAGCAACCTCATTCTCGAGATGCCAAGGCCGTCAAATATCGAAAAGTCTGGTATGACGGCCGTTTCTTCAAGACGAAAGGGGGGAGCGTGACGCCATGGAGTCCGCCAGGCAGCGACAACCCACAAGTGGTCCAAGTAGTCGTCCAACCTGTATCGTTGTGCAGCGAATTCTAAGCAATCTGCATGCACAGTCGAGGCCTCAGCTGAGACAGCACAGACGCTACAGCCCGGTTTCGACATAGAAATATGCTGCTCTTGCCCCGAGGACGCTGGCCGTAATCAGGGAAGATGTTTGGACCGATGCGGCGGGAAAAGGCGGTCGAGTCGGCATTGCCGAGGACTAGAGGAGGGTTTGCATGGCATTAGAATGGGGCTTGGATCAGGAGAGTGAATCATTTGCGGACTTACGCAAAACAAATCGTTCAGCGATTTCCATTGAGCTGCCACAGATGCCACAATTCGGCCGTAGGCCACCATGACCATCGTCTCTCTCGAGATCTGCCATGCTCAACACTTCGGTGTTTCAAAAACTTAGAGCCGATGTCCGTGGAATTCAGAGAATCGCGCAAGCCGGGGTTGCCATGGCATATTCAAGGCCGCCGTACGAAGTAGCTGGTCGGCAGGTGAGAAGTGCTCGAGTGGCTGATGAGGTCGGTCATGTAAAGGTTACAGGGATCAGCTCACTTGGCTGATGCATAGTGCACGGCCACTACACGATATGCAGATTGTGGTCCCTAACGGATATGCAAGTATCAGCCGATGTGCCTGTCCAATGGTCCGTACTCCGTCCGTACACTGTACGAAGTACAGCTTGGGACAAACCACCATCAACCCATCAGCCCTCTCTACTTTTCCTCCCCTTCTTTCTCATCACAAGAACGAGCAAAGGTGTTCCTGACCTCTTCAGAGCACTGATTGTGTTCCATGACCTTGGAATGAACAAACTCCGGAGCATTCCGATCCCAGTATGGCATCAGCATACGACTAAACTCCTCGCAGACTGATCTGTTAACCTTGGAAAACCTTGGTTGGATGTGGTCAAGAAATAGCCCAAGCCCTCAGCGAATTCACAAGCTCTGTCAGTGACTCTAGCGCATGACCGCATTGACTGTGGTTGTCTGTTGTAACTGCGTTTGCCAACGCACCATAAAGATAAATGGATGCAGCCTCTTTGCTTTGATAGGTAGATCATCAACCTTTTGAGTAGCTTCTGGCCTACCAACTATTCAACGGACACCGTTCTCACACTATCGCCACCGCCCTCGCCGGGGTAAGAGGGTGGGCCACTGTTGCCCTCTCAACCTTCTTCCTCCCTTTGCTTCCTTTGCTTCCTTTGCTTCCTTCCTTGTTCCCTGTCTTCCAATGACGGAGAACTATGAAAGATACATCAATGCATTGGAGCATGAGCCGGCATATCTCGTCAGAAATTGCTGTGTCCCCAGCGCAGAGCAAACTGCTTCGCGGAAAAGATCGTCGAATTGTTTCTCGAGACTGAAACCGATCGCCCCAGTCTCGCGGCGGCAAACAAGAGCAGACGAAAAGCAGCACGCAACCTTTTGCACAACATACATGCAGAACCGGGAGTCCAGGTTTTCTTCGTTTACGCTCTGTCATTGCGATGACTTCATTGGCATCGTTCAAGAATACTTCTCTGTTCATTGTAGCGGTCCGAGAATGGTGGAAACCCGGAGGAACAGCAGCGTGTTCCAGATTACCAAACAATATCAACTCTCCGACCCCATTCACGTATCAGATAGAGTCCGAAACAAAACAACACGCATAGTTCCCGCACGACCCTATCCCCAAGGACGTCTAAAAAAGGGGGGGCTCCAAAGTCAAGTGCGGCATGCCAGCCGCGAGGTATCTCTTGCGTTTCCAAAATCGTCCCTCCCTTTGCCGTGGCCAAAGTAGCCGTGATTCATGTCTTGCTACCGCCGTGGTAGCCGCTAGCCACCAACCTTGCGGAATCCTTCCACCCCGAGTTGAGGCACTTCCATCTCACCGAGGCGTCCGACCCCTTCTTCGCGGCGACGGTCGACGAAGCTGTCGCACTCCGAGACGACCTGACCCCATTCGGCCAGTGCTCGCCCCGAGTAGACCGAGTTCTTGGCATGAATCCCCACTGGCTTCACCGCCTTGGTCAAGGGCTCCCTGGTGGCCTCTTGGTTCTCTTGGGCTTGGGCATCTGGCGAGGCATATGACATCTCGCCAGCCGAACTGTTCCGCCTCTCGGTCGCACCCGAACTGGAAGTGTTCCAGTTATCATTGCCAATCCCCGCCACCACCATTGGCGTGCCCCTCAGCCACTCCTCGACGGAAGCGTTCACCGAGCTCCTTCGATCCCTCTGGCCCAGCCCATTGTGTCGTGCGTCACGGCCGGGTTCCAGAGGTGACTGACGAGTAGGCGGTGGGGACGCCACATGCCCATTCCGGGCTCTGACAGCCACCTGAGACTGCGCCGGCGCCGGGAGCTTGGGCCGCGTAAGATCGCGACCCAGAGTTGGTGCGGGATGCTGAAGCCAGCCCAGGATAAACTTGAAGGCATACTTCTGTTCGTCAAAGACAGGCGACGAGGACAGAAAGTCAGATTCCGCCGTGCCAGTCCTGCCACTGGACCTGGCCGCGTTGGACAGTGCCAGCAGTGCTACAGGGCGCGCTGCCTCCCGACGTGTACCAAACGCCTCATTGTCTGCAGACGGGTTCCTCGCAAATCCGTCGGAAGCGGCCGGCTGGCCGGCGCTGCTACCCGCTGTCATGGAAAGAACCTTGCCCAGCAGGGACCATCGCTTCTTCGAATCACCCTTACCCGAGAGGCCCGTGTCCGGGAAGCCGTTCCAAGACGACCCGTCTCTGCTGCTTTTCCTGGCAAATGCGTCGAATCCCATGAATAGCCCTGGTTGCGGATTGTTGACCTCTTGTCGAACTATCATAAACTTCTTACCCAAGGCAGGGCACACGGGGACCGTAGACGGCGTGGCCCGGCCAGCCTCCTCTGCGCTTCGTTTCAAGTACAGGTAGTGTGACCAGACTGTCTTGAGTCTGGCCGCCACTACGAGCATAATGTTGCTAGATGCTCCGGTCAGCCCGCCATTGCTCATGTCAATGGCGACGCGAGTCCCAACTTACAGATCCACCTCGTTGGCATGGCCGTCGGCGCGACAGATTCTCCAGCAGAGGAGGCGGTGGTAGTAGGCTCGCACCATCGGGCACCAGTTGTTAAAGTACGTGTTGAAAGTCTCCTCGGTGAGAAGCCAATCCAGGCAGAGCGCTGCTTTCCGTCGCGGGTCCTTGGCCACGGCCTCCCAGATGGCGTGTATGAACGAGAGCACGCGCACCTCTGACATGGTGTTCAGGGAGTTCATTATCCGCTTACAGACTTCGAGCCAAAACGTCCAGTCAATGTAGCGGGCGGACATGTCTCGGGACTCAAACTCATGGAAAATCATGATGGCCTCCTCCAGGAAATCACACAGCGTAAAGCAGGCAGCGCTGTTGAACTGGGATGTTTTGCATGTCGCGCCCTTCATCACGGCCGCAAAGGACTCGGCAAAGGTATGTCGGGCCCCTGCCATGTCCGTTGCGTCGTCCGAGAGCACATCCCGCAGCAAAATCACCAGTCGGTTTTCAGCCATCCCCTTCATCAGGTTGGTTGGAGGCAGAGGCATGGCCAGGGCCAACGCGTCAGCCCCATTGACCGAGTCGATCAACGGCGGGCCAGGGGCATGTTCAATGGCCGTTTGCCGGTGGATGGTGGTATCGAGTATGGAGAGGAGCTGCGCATGAACCAGGACAAATGCTGGGGATCTTGCCTTTTCGGTCAGAGGCAGACCAGATGGCATGAACTGGTCCGAGAGAATGTGGAAATATTTGCAAAAGATGAAGAAGAGATCGGTGTCGCGGCCCTTCCAGCGGGAGACCCAAGGCCCGGTCCAGGAGATCCTGGCAACCAGCAACGACATCTTGGGGATCTGCTTGAGCATGTCCCATGCTTGCCTGGCAGACATCCACCCAAAGAGGCCCAGCTTTGGCGGGAACAGCGCCGTGATATCATCGCTCTCCCCGGTGTCGTTTCGAGGCAGTCCAAACTGGTCGGCTGCGCGGCGGATCAGCTCCGGAGTCAGCCCCCATAGTCGAACGAGGATGTCAGCCACTCCCGGCGCGAAGAAGAAGGCGTATGCACACGTCTTGCCGGAGAAGTTTACCAGGCTCAGCGGAGCATGGCGCATCGACATCTTGTCCACCACATAGCCCATTTGCCTGACCAGATTCGTCACAAACATGGTCCTCACATTGTGTTCGGCCGACTCCGCCAGCAGCGCGGACTGGTTCGAACTGTCGGATGAATTCGTCCAAGACCTGGATCGGACACGTTCCGATGGCGAGCGGTCGGCGAGTGCTTGGAAGTAGGTGGTCGCCTGCCGCCATTCGGGCCGCATCATGAGCAGCATCGCCGCTTCGAGCAGAATCGGGCGGTCAACACCGGGGACGGGATGCAGCGCCTGGTCATCGAGCATCTCGAGAACCGCAATCCACCACTTGTTCAGCACGGTTGCCCTCCGATCAATGTCCTCGAGGCCCAGACTCTTGGTTGACTTGTGGTCCATGGTGCTTCGCAAAAAGGGCAGCACGAGATTCTTCACTTGACCAACTCGCTGAGCTGTTTGCTTGCGGGCGAAGACCTTGAATTCCACTTCCAGGGTCTTGAAGGAAGACCACAGAGGGTCCCTCATGTGCGGTGTCATCTCGTTTGACGACTCATCGGTGATCGGGGTGTTTGTATTGCCGTCGCTGCAAGTCGACTGCGACGCGCTGGTTTTTTCGCTGTTGGAAGCGCGGTTCCCGAGGCTGGTCGAGGATGAGGCGCAGCTGTTATCCGACTCGGGCCGGCCGTCATGGGTCCTGGTCAAGGGGGCGGGCGGCTTTTGCTTCATCTTGGCAAAGCACGAGCTTGTGAAGGCCTTTGGGGTTGGTTTGAATGAATCGGGGGTCTGGCTCTTCTCTGCCTGCTGCAGGTCCATCAGCTGCAGGCGTTCTGGCGGCGCCTTGGCAGGCCTCGGGGCTGTAGCTCTCGACGGCGTCTTGCTGGCCGGGGGTTCCCGCACGTTCTTTGGCGACGGTGAGCGAGACGTTGCCGCCCATGACCATCTGGCAAAGCTTGCAAAGGAGGCAGATGGCGGCATGCCGCGCTCTGATGGCCGTGACTGGGGCGGCTCGAGCTTTGCGGTGACAAAGCCATGGTGAGCCGCTGACGAGTGCGGTCTGCTCTGGCGGCCGTCGTTTGCAGCCCCTTTTGTCGGCTTGGAGCCGGACGAAAGCCATGACCGCGGCCGGTTGATCAGTGAAGCCGTCCTCGGCCGCAAGAGCTTACTTTGGGCCTCCTCTTGCGGCGGTGCCGGCAGAGTCTGGGGCGCCGGTTCCGGCTCAGGTCGGCGTGCTGGCTGAACCTTGTTGCCATTGGAGAAGACAGAGGTGTCGAGCTGGAACTCGGTGTTGAACGAAGGCACCTCGAAGGCGGGTAAGTCGGCCCAGCTTTGCCAATCGAGAGCTCCAGCTCCGTGGTCCTGGAGTTGGGGTTGGGCGACTGGTTGGTTGGCCGCGGTGTCATCGAACGACGACGGCGGCGGCGAAGGGATATCGAGACTCGGCTGCGCAGGCTGTTCCACGGCCGGGGCCATGATTGTTGCAGAGCGGCTCACGGCACAAGCCAGCAAACCACGCAGGCAGATGCAGGAAGCCGTCGGTGATGGCCTTTGTCGGTGCCTTTGCGAAGCGTCCGTGTGACGAAACAAGACCCTTAATCCAACATTACTCTCCGCCTTCTCTGGCCGGCAGAGCGACACGACACGACACAGACGTGGGACGACGTCCTGGGAGGGCCAACGATGAGGGCAACGGCGAGGCGACGGCGGCGTGGGTTGAAGAGGGAGCGTCCAAGCTGGTCAGCGCGAGTCGTGGCGATGGTGGATGCGGCCTCCACATGGGGGAGTGATCTGCCACGGACCGACGGGAATCACGGGATGGGCTGAGCTGCTCCAGGACGAGGGACAAGGCGCTTTACATGCGAAGCTGAGCCCGTCTGCTCGGGCGGGCACCGATCGGGTGCCCAGAGATTGAGATTGAAGAGCAGCGCCCCAGGCCAGGCTCCCTGTCGCTGGGGGCCTGGGGCGGCCGCGGCGTGTCAGACAGGGACGGGAGATTTTTGGCCTGATGGATGGATGGACTGCAGGGGAGCGAGATGGAGTGTCCAGACCCGATGCACCTCAGGCAGCTAATCCTGCATCGGACGTGCTGGTTTCTGCGCAGTACGGTGCAGGGCATGTACGAGGTCCGGGGCTGGTGTTCCTGGACACTGTCGTGGGTTGTCGGGGCCCGGGGTGGCGAGACCCTTCTTTCGCAGTGGGGCATGGATGTCATTGCCTTGTCCATGGGGTGTACGAGTATTGCATGATATGCATCTCGATTCTCAGCTGAGCGAGGCATCCGTCGCAACCCAGCCTTCCAATTGTTAGGTAGGCCATGCAACGGGACAGCCCGTCTGGCTGCAGAGCATCAGGACATGTAGCTCTACACTTGCAACCACCTTAGGTACCTACTGAGGCAGCCAAGGCATCTAGGCACGCAGCCAAGCAGCGCACCATCGGATCAGATATTTTGCCTCGTTGCATTTACGAGGACCCTCTGGTCGTTGATTCCCAGTCCCATGTCTCTGGCACTCACAGTCCAAAAATCGCCGTGCCTTGGCCTGGGACGATGTGGTCCATTAACGGGCCCTGTTCTTAGCGCCTCGTGCTGCTGGAAACGGATGGTGGCACCCCCAAACTAGCGGGCGCCGCAGCCCCTCTGGGCAACGGGGGCGTTTTTGGCAGCCGTGGTCCTTCGCCTGTGATTGAGATTAGCCTTGGCCGCTTCATCGTCCCCGTCCCCGAAAAGAGACTGGGCTGCGGCGTGGTGTGGTCAGGTCAACATGGTGTGGCGACGAGAAGTACTCGTACTTATGGGGTACACGGGGGGACGGAGCCGTGGGAGGTGACGTGATGACGTATTAGGGCGGTAGGTACCCAGGTAGACTGCGCGCACAACGGCTCGTGCGGTCGCACCAGGCGCCCGGCCATACTTGTATCTTGGCCAGCTCAACAGCATCCATCGCCTCGGATTGCGTGCGTCGCACGTTCCGGACCTCGACTACGGCGCGGCCGACGGACGTCTGGCAGACCGCTCCATCACAGCCGGCGTCAGCGCCAGCTGTGTTGCGTCCACGAGTCGCCAGCTGCACGTCTGTACCGATCTGGTCGTTTACAGCAGCATTCTGCGTGGCCATTCGTCCAACCACCACAGCTGATGATGATCAATGCTACCTCCCCTTTCTGCGCGTCTTGACAACCCCCTGGCTCCCTGGGCCTCTCGGGCCTCGTGTCTCGGGCCATTCGCCAAGTAATTTCTCGATGCAAAACACACATGATTACGTTGTGCTACTCGCTCCGTGCAAAGCACGTACGCACCATTGCAGGCCACTGTTGCACGGCTACGGCCTGGGCCCTGGGGTGGTGCTGCGTGAACGAGGAAGCGTCTTGGTCGCACGACCCGCACCGCTTGTTCCAGATTGGGCGCCGCCTCGTCATGGGCCGTGGGCATCACCATGGGCTGGATTGGTGGGTTGAAACCTCGCCATCTCGTCGTACCTTGAGCCGCAGGGAAGATAGCCTGCACGAGCAAGACAGCAGTCGTTGACTCGTGAGTTGTTGGCCTGCATGCCAGCCAACGACGTGCCTCGACCAGGCAGGTGCATGTTCATGCTGGCTTTACTCGTCAACCAAAACGGCAAAGAGAGAAACCGCAGTCCGTACCGAGTAAACACATTGCCGATAGGTAGCTCATGGCCGAATGTTCATGAACAACCAATCGCGTTCTTCGCAACGCATCTCCTCTTCGCCTACGGAGTAGCTCCTTGCACGGTCGAATTGTGATGGAGCACGTTGCACGCCTCTGCCTTGCTTTTTTTGGGTCAGTACGAGTACTAGTGCATGAATTTTGAAGGCCTGAGAACTCCTGGCCCGTTCGCCGTTCGGCCAATGTGTCTATCCATCCGATGCAAAACGGCAGCCCGCCCCGGATGCCCAGCCTGAATCGCCATCCCACTCGGTGCTCGTAGCTGTTCAAGTTCCTGAGCTGCTGCTGGCGTGAACCAAACCATAGGTAGAGACTACCTTAGCACGCAGACAGGTCTGTCCCTGGTTCCCCGTCCACGTGCCGTAGATGACAAGGAAGAAAAGCCCTCATTGTTCATGGCAGGCGGTCAATGCTCCGCAGAGCCAGCAACGATGGACATCATCCGCTGATTCATCAGCACAAGCACGCGTGTCGATCATTATCAAGGCATGTCTCCCCATCTTCATGCACCAGAGCCTGTAGAGCAGCTAGAGCAGAGGTGTTTGGTAATGATGAGGTATTGGTCTTGGCACGTAGAATTATTCCTTCAGCAGTAAGAGCATGGAGAAGAGCCCGGTGCTGTACACACATATGCCGTTGCGAGAAATCTGGATCACTGTCTTACCGACGCCTGCATATCTCATATTGATGCACCCAGACTGCAGAATCCCATCCAAAACACAGCGATCATGCAATTTTGACCGCCATTTGTCTAAGGTATGGTCTCATCGCGAGGCATGGCAGGCGGGACACTATCCCGTACCCATGGCGAGAGTCGTGGCAGAGGAAGTGGTGGTGGCTGGTTCACAGATGGGCGTCGACAGATTGCAGGTAGAATAGCTCAGGTAAGTGAATGTAATCGAGTGCAAACTCGTCTCGGAGGTTGATCGCGTCCAGGTGTGAAGGAGGAGCATCTTGCAAGGCTCGTGAAAATTTCGTGCGCCAACTACCCCCCTGGGTTGGATTATGTAATCAGACAAGGGCCGTCCACAAGCGAGCCTGGCCAACCTGAAGTCCTGAACTGGGCCTCAAAACTCAAGAGCTTGAGTGATTTCGCTTGTAACCTGACGAAATCAGCTGCCGCCGAATGTGACGGGCCAACAATACTTCGTACTTGCACTTCGGTGGCTGCTTTTTCTATGCATCCTAGTTGCTCCACTACGGAGTAGTGTCTGGTACCCTGTACTTCGTACTCGTACTCGACTTGATGATCCAGCTTGTCTCAAAACTCAGACGGCTCATTCCGCTCTACTTTGCAAGCCTCCCGTGCGGGTCAAGAACGAGGATCGAGATCTACGGAGGCTCCTCTTGGATGTCACCATTGCTGCGGAACCCGGTCCAAAATGCACATTCCGATGAGAGCTAGCTTCGTTGCTGGCATGCTTCAGTGGATAATAAGCCATCGCCGTAAAGTCTAGCGTCTGGCGGGCAATGAGGCCGTTCCGAGGAGATGTCATGGTGAAAGTAACTGGAATAGTTGCAGACATGGCCGAATGGCCTTGATCTTTCATTTCTCTATCTTCGCATCGGAGAATGAGTGCTTGCCAGATTGGACCTGGCGCCAACAAGGACAAGATAAATTCTCGGTTGTGATTCCGCTTCCATCGCATCGAAGCCTTGGAAACTTCCCGCAGAACCGAAAATCCATAAACCACTGAACCGAGCCTGCTCCCACAGCTATGAACTAAACTTTCGACATATTCCTCGCTATATGATCAACTCAGTGATGATAGTTTTCGTGAGCTCCGAGGCAATACGAGGGTGCTACCCTAGAGCGTCAAGACGCACCCAGGTTCTGCCAGCCACCAACTTCAAGCGAGCACACACTCGTAAGGCCAGTTGGTTACATTGTGCTTGGGAGACGGGGCAACATCAAGCTTAAAACTTTACTGGAACAGTCCAACAGGAACTGTGTGCGTAGTGCCATCTTGCAGGTGCCTTATGCGGACGGACAGACGAAAGAAAAGTAAGATGCTTCTGGACCAGGTCATGCTTGGTTTCGACTCTGCTCAAATGCGCGTTTGAGTCCACAGGCCAACCAGGGGCTCGGCCAATAGCACGCCAGGTAGGTAAGCTCAGGTGCAGTAGCTCGCGCCAAAATCGTGATCCTTGCTCATCTGAGCTGTTGGAGCTCTCAGCTCACCACTCCCAGTGACCGGAACTGTGAGGTGCTTGGCTGCAGTGCCACGTCGGTTCTCCTTGTGGCAACGCCATCCCTCACATCTCTGCGTTTGTGCCGTTGTTGCGTGCATCGACTGGTGATTGCTGCTGCTGTTGGGAACAGAATCGTCGCATCCGTCCCAGCCGCTGGCCCCTTGCTTGTTGCGCCGTCGGGCTCAACTCCAAGCCGCTTCCGAGACAGTCCATCTCCCCGCGTAAACAATTCATTCGCCTGGACAAGGTCTCTAACGCGCCACGTTTTTGCGACAGCTGTGCCCGAGTGTCGGAGATGGCGTCTCACGATGACGGCAATAGCAACAACCTCCAGCCCGAGGTTGAGCGCAACCCCTACTCATCCGCGAGCCGATGGCGTCACCAGGAGTCCTCGTCCTTCCACCGGCACGCCGGACAGCCGCAGGCCGAAGCTCGCGACCCTGTGGCCAGCGGGACGACCGGCCACCTCGCCAGCTTCCTCAACTCGACCCGTATCGAGCCTGACGGTGCTGGCAGTGCTAGCGGCAATCACCAGCCCATCCCCATCGCGGCTGCACACCGCGCGGCGCAAGACCAGCCCGACGACGGGCGCGGCGAGGCGGAGACCCCGGACGGCAAGGAGATTGTCTGTGGGCCGCTGCTCAACTACCGCCGGATGGATGAGAATCGCTGGTACGGAAGCGTGCTAATTGTCGTCAAAGGCGGCGGCCAGGAGGTCCTCTACCAGCCCTCATTGGTCTTGCGACGGGTCGGAGAGGCCAGACAGCTTGCGTCTGCTGCCCCGGGTGGCGTCAACGGCACCAACGGCGAGGCCGCACACGGAACCCGATTCCAGTCTCAGCGCCTCTACTCGGACAAGCGCAACACGTTCTGGGCATTCGACATCGACGTGCCCCTCGAGGCCGACGAGATCAAGTACGAGTATGAGGTTCTCGACATGCGCTTCTCCGGCAAGGACAAGCCCCGGGTCAACAACTTCTTCGTGCCCGCAGCGAACGAGTCCATGCGCATCATGTTCCACTCCTGCAACGGCTTCAGCGTTGGAACCGACGAGGAGGCCTTTAGCGGCGCGCCCCTGTGGAACGAGGTGATGAGGAAGCATGAGCGTGCCCCCTTTCACGTCATGCTTGGCGGTGGCGACCAGATCTACAACGACGGCATCAGGGTCAACGGCCCGCTGCGCCCGTGGACGGATATTGGCAACCCCAAGAAGCGGAGGGAGTTCCCGTTCCCGGAGACGCTGCGCGCCGAGTGCGACGACTACTACCTCAAGAACTACATTCGATGGTACAACTCGAAGCCCTTTGCGTCTGCCAACGGCCAGATTCCCCAGGTAAACATCTGGGATGACCACGACGTGAGTGACCGAGACTGCTATGGAGGAGCTGGCGCGATACTTGTACTGACTTGGGTGCCAGATCATCGACGGTTTCGGCTCCTACGTTGACCAATTCATGCGTTGCGACGTCTTCCGCGGAATCGGTGGCACCGCGCACAAGTACTACATGCTCTTCCAGCATCACCTGCCTCCGCCGCCGTCTACGTACACCTCGGGTGAGATGCGTCCGTGCCCTGGCTGCGATGATGTGTGCTGATTCAGTTTAGACCACCTTGATGCCAACGGTGAGTCCCCCGGTCCTGACCCGAATCAACTCATCGACACGTTTGTTGCGTCGCCAAAGACGGGCCAGCAGTACATCGTCGGGACCAAGCCAGGACCATACGTTGCCGAGCACTCGTTCAACATATACTCTCGACTTGGTGCTCGCATTGCCCTTGTTGGTATCGATGCGCGAACCGAGGTGAGCATCCCCGAGACACGGGCTTGCGATTTGATTGCCAACAGGAAGCAAAACAGCGTACTCGACACCAGGTCAACTATCCCGAGACGTACAGTCTCATCTTCGACAGGCTACGGAGCGAGCTGAGCGCGGCCGCCGGCGCATCGCGACCGATTAAGCACTTGATTCTGCTGCTCGGGATCCCCATCGCCTATCCGGTATGGAACCCCTGACTGAGCATTCGTGAGACACGGGCTGAGCCGGACATAATTAGCGCCTGACCTGGCTGGAAAATGTGCTGCGAAGCCCGATCATTGGACCCGTCAAGTTCCTGAACCGCCGTTTCGGCGTCGGCGGTGGCTTCTTCAACCACTTCGATGGCAGCGTCGACCTTTTGGATGACCTCGACGACCACTACACGGCGAAGACTCACAAGAGGGAGCGAGCCGAGCTCATCGAGGAGATGCAGGCCATTGCTGCAGAGTTCTCTGTCCGCATCACCATCCTCGGCGGCGACGTGCATCTGGCCGCTCTGGGACGCTTCTACTCCAACCCGAAGCTCAAGGTGCCCGTCGAGCAAGACAACCGATACATGGCCAATGTCGTGTCGTCGGCCATTGTCAACAAGCCCCCACCACAGGCGGTCGCGAATCTTCTTGCTAGGAGGAACAAGATCCACCACCTGAACCACGATACGGACGAGACGCTGCTCGACTTGTTCGACAAGGACCCCGGCGACTCGAATAAGACGGCCAGCTTCAACCAGTGCACGATGCCCAGCCGCAACTTTGCCATGCTGACGGAGAACTCGCCCAACGCGCCGGCAACGGAGACGAACGGCGATGCGCCGGCAGCCAGCAACGACGGCCGCTCGCCGGGGTCGTTCCAGGGCAGGGACGGACACCGTCAGCTCCACCAGGGCGAGGTCGCGGCCGGCACCAAGCACAGGGCGGCATCGGACGCGACGCATGGGCGTGGCAACGACGGCGGCCTCGACATCTGCATCAACGTCGAAATCGACCAGCACGACGCCGAGGGCAAGACCCAGGGCTACGGGCTGACCGTGCCGGCGTTGCGCTATGAGGCGCGGGCGACGTCGACCCCAGCGTCGGTTCGCTGATTTCGACGGTCCTGTTGCGTGCCATGTTGACCGTGCCTTGACCGGGATGGAGCTGGAGGAAGTTGAGGGGCCATGTGATTGTGTAATCTTGTTGGGATATTGTTGTGCTGTAAGAGTCTCATGTTGGAAATTATGTGTTGGAATACCTACTGCGCAGGGTCATGATCATGTATAGATACCAAGAAGCGCTTGGATGGCCATGGTGGGCAGTGGATGTTGGCCTGTATACGTGTAGAGGGGCTATCGCACGGACCAGTTCCTTGAGGGGTTCTCCGGACTGATGTGCCGTACCTACGCGTATCCAATCACCCCCACGGGCCTGTAGTGGGAGTACGCAGGGTACGGTACGAAGCACGGGTTATGCCGACGTCGTTTTACCGTCGAACGCTGATTTCTCTGACGTCGTTTTGTGCCAAGGTCTCTGCTATGTCCGTCCCTTCCTGCACGAGGCACGGTTTCTCTGACATCTTTTTTGCATCAAATTCCCCCATCGCGCGGGCGGTTGGCGGAGGGACTGGCGCTGGGACTTGTCCACGTGGACAGAGGCAGCGGCAGCTCAATCTGGGGCACCAACAATGCACGCCTCCCGCCCTGAGCCTCACCCCAGGGCGGCTCGAAACGGGGGCGACGGTGAGCGCAGGCCGAAGTCGGGCGTCCTTTGACACCTGCGGCGCACCAATTGCCCAATGGCTGGCCAGTAAATCAGCCCCCGAAGGCTCCATTGGGGGCTGCTCAGGCCAACGCCATGGGGTCCGACCCACTGGGGGCCCTCTGTGCTGCATTTAACCCGCGATAAGCCGAAGCACCAGCCAACCTGGAAGCTCTCGACCACTATTTACTTCTCAGAGCATCTGCAACGGGCGTTCCGACAGAGGACTCGGGACCTTATTGTTGCTTTCCAACGACGACTGGAAATTTTGTTGTCGCCTCCCCGGGCAGGACGAAGGAAAGAAGAACAAGACACGACACTGCTCGCTCTCTTGCTTTCTCGCCACCGCCTTTGAAGAAACGCTCCCAGGATGAAGTCGGTCATGTTCAACAGAGCGGGCGCCCAGGGCCTTCGCTGCGCCAGCAGGGCCTCCCAGCGGATGAGCATGGGCACGCTCGCCACGTGGAGGACGCCCAAGGTGGCCAACGAGCCCAACGTGAGTGACGGCGGCCCTATGGATCATGACGATGGAGGCAGCTGACGGGGATGGCATCAAACAGCACCACTACGCCAAGGGCAGCGCCCAGCGCCAGGGCCTGACGGCCGCCATCGAGCGGCTCCAGAAGAAGCTGCCCCTCGAGGTGCCCGTCGTGGTCGGCGGCAAGGAGGTACGTCGACGACATTCACACAGCTTGAGGCACCCCGAGCCCGAGACTCTGGCGTCTAACGCAGCTCCTCCAGGTCAAGACGTCGTCCCTGTCCCACCAGCTCAACCCCTCCGACCACGCCAGCACGGTGGCCTCGTACCACACCGCGACGCCTGCCGACGTCTCCAGGGCCATCGACGCCGCCCTCGCCGCCAAGCCGGCCTGGGAGTCGCTCCCCTTCGCTGACCGCGCCGCCGTCTTCCTCAAGGCCGCCGACCTCGTCGCCGGCAAGTACCGCTACGACATCATGGCCGCCACCGTCCTCGGCCAGGGCAAGAACGCGTGGCAGGCCGAGATCGACGCCGCCGCCGAGCTGGCCGACTTCTTCCGCTTCAACGTCCACTACGCCCAGGAGCTGCTCAACCAGCAGCCCGAGCACAACGCCGCTGGCGTCTGGAACCGCCTCGAGTACCGCCCGCTCGAGGGCTTCGTCTACGCCGTCAGCCCCTTCAACTTCACCGCCATTGCTGGCAACCTGCCCGGCGCCCCCGCCCTCATGGGCAACGTCGTCGTCTGGAAGCCCAGTGACTTTGCCATTGCCTCTAACTGGCTCGTCTACCAGATCTTGCTCGAGGCCGGCCTGCCCAAGGACGTCATCCAGTTCGTGCCAGGCGACCCCGAGGAGGTGACCAAGGTCGCCCTCGGCCACAAGGAGTTTGCTGCTCTTCACTACACCGGCAGCACTGCCGTCTTCCGCAAGCTGTACGGCGCCATTGGTCAGGGTGTTGCCGAGGGCCGGTACAAGTCGTACCCTCGCATCGTCGGCGAAACCGGTGGCAAGAACTTCCACCTGATCCACCCGTCTGCGGATGTGGACAACGCTGCCGTCCACAGTGTCCGCGGTGCGTTCGAGTTCCAGGGACAAAAGTGCAGTGCCACGTCCCGCGTCTACGTGCCCAAGTCGCTGTGGCCCGCGTTCAAGGACAAGCTGGTTGCCGAGACCAAGAAGCTCACCATCGGCCAGCCCGGGGACTACTCCAACTTCATGGGCCCCGTGATCCACGCGGCTGCCTTTAAGAAGCTGTCTGGTGCCATTGACGAGGCCAAGAACGACAAGGAGATGGAGCTGCTCACCGGCGGTGCCTACGACTCGTCCAAGGGCTACTTCGTCCAGCCGACCATCTACAGGACCAGCAACCCTGCGCATAAGTTCTTGTCCACCGAGTTCTTCGGCCCCATCCTGACCATCTACGTGTACGACGACGCCGCGCCCGATGCCTTCGGCAAGGCCTGCGAGCTGGTCGACACCACCTCGGAATACGGCCTGACGGGATCCATCTTCGCGACCGACCGGGAGGCGGTTCGTTTCGCCGAGGAGAAGCTGCGCAACGCCGCCGGCAACTTCTACATCAACTGCAAGAGCACCGGCGCCGTCGTCGGCCAGCAGGCGTTTGGTGGGTCGAGGGCCAGCGGCACCGACGACAAGGCTGGCAGCCCCAACCTCCTGACCCGGTTCGTCAACATGCGGGCGATCAAGGAGGAGTTCAATGCGACGACCGAGGTCACGTACCCGAGCAATGAGGTGTAATAGCAACCGCTGTTTGTGGCGCCGTGGTTGCATCGGGCGGAGGTCTGATGGCCGGTTGGCCAGCTGATATCGCGGGTCATGTATGATTGTACTGGAATCGGAAGCAGATTGAGACGTAGGGGAGGTGTTACGAATTAATGAAGCTGCTGGTTTAGCGATCCGCGACGCAATCTGGCGTGATGGCATGCGCTCGTAAGAGTCCGGTGTCGGCCATCGGTCCGTGCATGTGTCATGTTGGGTAGGGATCCTGCCCTGCAGTCAAGGTCTCATGAAAGCCAAGCAAATAGTACGAAGTACTCGTATATCGACTACAAGTTCCGGGGTTGGTGGGACCTGTCATTGGCTTTTTGACATGTTCTGGCGAGACACTTGCGTATGTACGCAACCAAGGATGCACCCAGGAGGAGCTTTGCTCAACCCCTACCTAACTACTCAACCCGGGCTCGTCGGCAGCATCTCAGCGGGCGAAAGAAGTATTGGATACTTTCCTGCTGCGTACCATGAACCTGCCCCGTGTGGCGTGCCCGACTCGGCAGAATGCGTGCCTGGGGTGGTGCTGGCTGTAGCCTGTTGGCTTCCATGCCAGTTGGTTCATCAAACGAGGTGAACGATTTTTTTATCGCGTCGACGGAGACGTAACGGGGATCGCGAGGTGTCGGGCACACATGGGTCGGCCGCTGGCTGCGGCGTGGCGCTGACGGACGTCTTTGTTTGGTTCGCAGCCTGGGCATCACGCTGTTGGGTTGTAATAGACTCGTCTTATCGGCGGATGAGAGATGAGAGACCAACCCTCGCTCAGCAATCGCTCGACTCCTTGCGACGAGCGCGCTCAGCAACCAGCAATCAGCACGGCCAGCTCGCACGCGATCCGGTCGTGGTGCTCACAATACTGAGGGCGATGCGTTACAGGACTTGGCACCACCAACTGCCGCAGTGCTACGAGTACTCCGTACAGGCCGGAATATGCCTCGTCTGCGCGGACGTTCCAGACGGCTAGCCTCCCGTGTTCATTAGCCGAGTCGAAGGCGACTCGTGCTCGCGTTATCACAGCTCCGCGATGGACACGTGCGCGTTCAGACTGGCCTCACACGACCGCAACCGAGAAGGGGGCCCCGCTGCCCCTACCGGGGGAATGGTGTTTGCCGTTCCTGGACTGGAGAGGGCGAAGATGATCTGGTACTTCCTAGGCGGAGGCCAGGAGGCTATCGCACCCTGAGCGCAGTCGTGTCGCCCCCGCTGGCGCCCACATGGGCCCGTGCGGCGCGGTGATTCGTCAGCTGCCGCTCAGCGCCATGGCGAGCACGCGACCATTTTCTCGATGATGCTTGGTCAACTGTCGAGTCGCGGGCTCCTTGCGCTGGCTCCCCGTGGACGGCGACCCGTTGTTGGCGTTTTTAGGTAGCCTGGCTGGTGGCTGTGGCTCCTCTGGAGTTGTCCACGGGCCGGGAGGAGCCCAGTCGGGAAGGAAGGACGGTGCCTCGTGGGTGCTGTCTTTGAAGACTCAGGTGTCTCGGCCATCTGCTTCATGCCAGCCGTCAACTCTGCCTGCTCCCTCTTCCTCAGCTTTCGTCTTCCTCTTCCATAATCCCTCTTCCTGCAAGCAGTCTGCACACGTCGACGCCATCTCGTCGTGAGTCCTTCGTTTTGGACCCCGTTGTCGAGCTTGAACTCCCCCGAAGCCTGCAGCGCTTGTGGTGCTGTTGGTGCAGCTCCGCCCTCCCCCAGACACACATTACTACTCATCAATACTGTGACGTCGCCTGCATCGTTGGTCGACCGGCACGAGCCTGCTTGCTCAAAACGGCAGTTTCAGACACGGCCGAAAGGAGCCGTCGAAACCCGGAGCAAGGAGACAACAAGCGCTCAAGAGACGCAGAGACGCACACGGGGACGCGCGTGCTCGTCTCGATAAACCCTCGTGTGAGTCTTCCGGCGAGCACAGTTGGCCCGCCTGCCATCCGGAAGGCGAGTGCCGCCACGCCACGAGAGCTTCAAAGGTTCCCGCCCACACGACACGGACCGAGGAGATCCATCCGGTCGGACGCTGCTCCTCGAGGCCTAGCCCAGCACCGCGACCCCAGTCCACCCATCCAGCCGTCACTGCGCACTTGGACGCATACACGAGACAGCGACGCTCGGTACTCGTCCGGGGCCTGCGCTCCCGATCTTCAAAGTACAGTCTACAAGGGCACAGGAACAAGCACGAGCACAAGCCTCATCCAGATTGTGGCTTGCCCCTTTGGCTTGAGCCGTACTGCCGTATCATCGCTATTTCATAACGGGGCATTATAACGCACGCGACTCCGCCATGCCCCGGCCAGCCCTTCCTCCTACCCCTGGCTCGTCCACTGATATCAAGGGAAAGGACGGCGTCCAACAACTTACATCACTTCACCTCTCCTTTGAGCTCCCGCCTCCTGCCATACACGATGGTTCGCGCATTTCCCCGACGGATACAAAGCGCTCTTCTCCCACTCAGGCTGCCTACCCGCCGCCGTTGACGGCCTCGCCGAGGGCCGCGTATCCCATGCAAGCCGCTGAGACGGTCAAGGCTCGCCGGAGATCGTCTGCTGCGAGGGAACCCAAGGATACCTCATTCGCTCTTCCACCGCCCCCGACCAGATCAAGGAAGATTATCCAAATGAAGCCCCGGTCGCAAGACGAGGCGGGGGAGAGCTCCTCCGCCAAAGATGCCGGCAAGTCAGGTGCTAAGGGAGCTGCAATCGCAGGCAAGGCGGCCGGTAATGTCGCGGGCGGCGACAAAGGGAAGAAGAAGCAGCCCAGTGCCACGAGTGCCGCGGGCCGCAAGATTGCGAGGAAGACGGCCCACAGCCTCATCGAAAGGAGGAGGCGCAGCAAGATGAACGAGGAGTTTGCCGTGCTCAAGAGCATGATTCCGGCTTGCACAGGAGAGATGCACAAGCTGGCTATCCTTCAGGTTCGTACTGTCCCATCCCGCAACCTTTGACATGCGCTCCATCAGGGGAAAGTCCATCACCCCGGACTGAACTGACTGAGAGGGTCCTAGGCGTCAATCGACTATGTCCGGTACCTCGAGGATTGCGTGGCCAAGCTGAAGGCTCAGCACGGCGAGAACCAAAGCCGCGCAGAGTCTGCTCACAACCCACTGCCGCCTATCCGCGAGTTCCACCCGACGTTCCACGAGGACCCTGCTGGCGACGTGGAGATGACGGACTCGGATACGGCGTCGCCCGTCTTTGCCGGCCATCACGACCGCTCACACCAGTCGTCCATCTCGCCGGCTCTGCAGGCGCAGGACTCGCGACATCGCCAACACTCGTACTCGTCCGTCTCGACGGACCACAGACAGTACAGCTACAGCACCTCAGCCGGCACTTCGCCAGCGTTTGGACCCCAGCGCCATGGCCTGTATGGTCAGAGCAGCATATCCACGTCCGGGTCGGCACTGACAAGCCCGGCGTTGAACCCACAAAGCGATCTCGACCAGGAGGCCACGGCGGCGCTGTTGATGCTCAACAATGATAGGCGTGGCACGAACGCCAACGGACGGGGCCTGTCGGTTCGCGACCTGCTCAGCACCTGAACGCCGACTGACCGATGTGACAGACGACTGCCTCGACCGGCGCAGCCAACACTTGACCGAAGTCCATGACTTTGTGTAACCCATACGACGTGCCGTCATTGCTCGTCACGTTGTTGAGCATCTTGCTGATGCCACAACGCTACGATGACATGGCAGATCCTATCCCTGGCAGGCCACAGCCCGCGATGGACATGATACCCCTTTTCGAAACCGGGACGATGCGACGAAAAGTTTGATATCGATTGGATGACGAGGGATAAATACGCGAGACGATGTTTGCTTACTTTATTTGCCTGGCCTACAACCGGAGGGGAATCCTGTCTGCTTGGCGCGAACGATATTGTGCGATTGGCGTCTTGGCGGGTTTGCGGGTTGCGGAATGGGCAATTTGATTTTGAGCGAATGGGTGAAACATGGGCCAGGTCGTAGGCCTAGGAGCGCTTGCTTGTGTGTGCTATATATAACGTTGGCTAGAAGTGATTGTTCAAGTCAGACCTATGTTGTCGCTGATGAAAGGGAGTTGTGAGGCTATTGTTGATTTACATTCATGAGCGGTGGTATTCTAGCGCGGGACGACCCTTCTATGGTGTGTTAATTGCCACGGCCATACGTTAGTAGTACATTTGCGTTTGACTATTAACGTGAACACGCATTCAACACATTGGCTTAGGCCTTTAGTCGCTCAGTTCCAGCCATATCATCGTGAGCATCCTTGACGAGGAAGCTGCGTCGAGTTAGCATAGCCACGCGGGTTGGTTGGAGGACAACCAAGGGACTTACTTGTACCACAGGAACGTCGGGGCAATGGTCATGAGATGCCACAGGCTGTGCGCATCGATGCAGCCCAGCCAGGGCGGAAAGTCGAAGAGCTCCATGCTCATGGCGAACATGACCCAGGCGACGACGAAACCGGGCCAGATGGCCCACATGCGGCGCGAGGTGCGGTAGCGGTCGTAGCTGAACCAGCTCCACAGGATGTTCTGGACGATGCCGGCGGCGACGTTGGCGGCCATGTTGTACGCGTAGTCCCAGCGCACGAGCTTGAGGTAGGCGACGTGGGCCAGGTAGAGCAGCGCGCAGAGCAGCGTCCAGGCGCGCAGGACGGAGCGGCGGCGGGGGGTCGGGCGGTCGAGGCGGAAGACGCGGATGGGGGTGTAGTACATGCCGTAGAGGACGCTGGCGCCGGCGGCGAAGTAGTCGAGCTCCTCGGTGGCCTGGAAGTCGCGGGTGTGGAAGAGGGCGGAGAAGAGCCAGCTGGCAATGCCGATGCGAGCGAGCCACTCGTACCACGGCCGCAGGGGGTAGGCGGCGGGGATGAGGGCGCGGAGCTTGCGCAGGCCGTCCCAGTGGGCGTAGAGGTTGCCGAGGGAGAAGAGGACGGAGAAGGGCTCCTGCATGCCGAGGAAGCGGTGGAAGGGCCACTTGCCGTGGAACTGGACGACGGGGTGGGCGGAGGCGATGCGGGAGGCTGTGGTGATGTGCTGGCATGTGTGGTCGCACTCGGAGGCGCACGTCCAGAGGAGGAGGCGGCGGTGGAGGGCTGCCGCAGAGTAAATCAACATGAAATCAGATCGCTCCGAGGCATCGCGGCACGAGGTCGGAGCGGGAGCGGGATCGAGAGGGAGACGTACGGATCGGCGTGTGTTCCTTGCCAGGGCCGCAGTTTTCGGCTTTGCAGACCTGCGTTCAACCCGTCAGCCTCCCCTTCACGACGGGTACCTATACGGGCGCGCGATGGATGACTACCTCGAGGCACTGGTTAAACTCGGGCAGCCGGTCCCCTACCGAGGCGCCCGCCGCGCCGCAGAGCACGACGACGGCGAGCGCGAGGCACAGGACGCGGGTCCCGAGCCGCCCCCTATCCGACGCCATTGCGCGGGCATGGACAGGCGGCGCGAGCAAAGGTCGAGAGCACGCGTGCGCGGCGCGATGCGCAGAACAAAGGGAAGGACGAAAGAAAGAACGAATGAAGACTGAAAAGGAAAAGAATGGAGGTTTGGAGGAGGAGGCGGGATGTGGTTGTGGATCCACGTTGTCGGGGATTTCGGACCCGAGACGCATGCGGCGGAGATGCGGCGCTAGGGAGTGTCCATGACCGCCTCAGTCAACCCAATTACTGTCAAGCCCAAAATACCGCGTAGCCGTGGAGTTGGAGCTGGATGCCTCGGCGGTCATTGTCAATTATTCGCTGATGATACTAATAGGTACTAGGCCTTCTTGATGTTCGGCGACACTCATGATATCGATGCGCGGCTCGCTGAACAGGCTGAGTTGGGGGAAGATGGAGCCAAGTCGAGGGAGATACGGTTGGACACGGCAGAGGAGATGCGGGGACGCGTAAACGTGCATGATGCACTTGGACATGTTGTCGTGCTGCTGGAAGGGGATGTGGGTTATCACAGCGTGCAGTTCTTTGGCATCAGATCGAGGCGGGAACGTCTGGCCAGGGCATATGGATGGCCCACGGGTGACGGCCCAGATCACTCAACCTCAGAGCCATTCGATGATCAACTGGCCCCGGCAAAACCGTGAAGCTGTGCCGAGCTGTGGAGAGGCACGTCCTGCGCGATTCACGTCGACTCACCACCAGCGCCGGTTGCCCACGGCAACCCGCCGCGCTCTCATTGGCCACTCGCCACGGCCAGCCAAATATGCAACCATTCCCCGAATTGCTTGACCATGGGCCCCCATCCATCCATCCATCCATCCCCGACGCGACGCATCGACTAATTTCTCGAGATATCGCTGCACACGACGCGTCCAACTCAGATGGCGACGGTGTCGCCGACCCCGATGGCCACCGGCCCCGTCCGGAGGACTTCGCAGCGTCAGGCTCTGAGACGCCCGCCCTCGCGACCGACGCTCAACATGAGCGAGAGCCAGCCTGCTCCCGCGACCGGTGCTGCGGCGCCGAATGGCTACGCGCAGTCCCAGTCCCAGTCCCAGTCCCAACAGCAACAGCGACAGCAACAGCAACAATATCACGACGACAGCTCCGAGGACGAAATCCCTGTGCCTATGAAGCTCAGCGCTCTCACCAAGGCGCTGCTCAACGACGGCGCCCCGGACCCTGCCGAGAAGCGACCCTCGCCTCCGCGGACGAGACGACGGGGCAGTCAATTGAACACGTCCGGAACCGCGGCAGCATCGCAGGACCGGAGGCAGTTGAGGTCCGGAAGCGCGCAGGCGCCCGATACCAGCAGATCATCGAAACCCCCGAGTCGCGAGGCCAGCCCCGTTAGGAAACGGGTTGTGCGACTCAGCAACACGCCGCAGAGCCTGAACCAGATCCAGCCGTCCAAGAGGCGCTCAACCTCCATGTCCAGGGGTACCGGTGCACAGCGTCCAGCGCGACCACCAAGCAGGACGGGTGCCCGAGACACCCGAGACAAGTCGGCGGAGGACAGACCAGAATCTCGCCAGGAACCGCGACCGGATATCAACACTCCTGGAAACGGCGAGCGAGTCGTGCGCATCGTCACCGGCTCGTCTGGCAACCGCAGCCGAATTGGATCCTCTGGTCCATCCTCTGGACGGTCAAATTTCGACCGCTCGGCCGTCGACAAGTCTGGTCTGGAAGCCGACTACGACCAGCCAGAAGCACCCGAGACTGTCGCTCGCAGCTCTTCAAATGTTGGCCACGGCAGCGTCTCTCGGCATCCGTCAACGAGGAGCAGGACTGATGAAAACGGCAACCCGCAGAGCTCCATGCGCGTCAAGCGAGTGGGAAAGATCCCGGGAAGTTTCCTCAGCGGGCCAGCGAGGCGAGGAAGACGACGTCAGAGCGAGGAGGACGCAGAGGAAATCGGCGACATGATCTCGAGCCAAGAGCCTGACCACCAGCCCGCCGATGACGTACCCGAGGCATCCTACTATGCCGACGGTATTCGGGGCTTCAACTCTGGCAGTCCCGTCGGTGGAAATGCGGCAGCTCGAGCTATTCACCGGAGATATGCCTCTAACGCCAACCTCCGGGGGCCAGGATCTGCCAGTCCTTCTCCACGTGGCATCCAGCTGGAACCGAAGAGGGCGGAGGAGATCCCCGAGCATATCCTGCCCATGCGGATCGAGATGCCATCTGCCCACGACCAGGAGAACGAGGTCCCTGCCAGCTACAAGCGATCCAAGATCTCGGTCGAGTGTCCTCTCGAAAAGGTTCCCCGACGACCTTTGAGTATCGATCTCGGCGGTGCAAAAACTGCCTCGCCCCAGAGGAAGCCGCTCGCTTCCATCGCAAACAACACACCGCACAGGCCGGCTCCTCCACCACCGCCGAAGATGTCCGTCCTGGAAGCGGCAACGTCGACTGCTGGAGCGGCTGCCACAACGACGCAGGCCAAGCAGCGCCGAAACGTGCTGAGGGTCAACCGCAAATGCTACACCAGGCTGGACCTCATCGGCCGCGGCGGCAGCGCCAAGGTGTACCGCGTCATGGCGGAGAACGGCAACATGTTTGCTCTCAAGCGGGTGTCCCTGGAGAACGCAGACGAGGTGACGATCAGGGGCTACAAGGGCGAAATCGACCTGCTCGGGCGGCTGTCCGGCGTGGACCGCGTCATCAAGCTGTTCGACCACGAGATGAATGAGGAGAAGCAGGCGCTTACTCTGGTGAGTTTGTTCGATGCAGAGTGCTTTTTATCTTCGAAGAATGGGCTAACCTCACGTGCAGCTTATGGAGATGGGTGAGCTGGACTTGAACAAGCTCCTGGCGTTGCGACAACAACCCGAGGCAGCCAAGTTTGACCCCGTGTTCGTGCGCTTTTACTGGAAGGAGATGCTCGAGTGTCTGCAGTCGGTCCACCAGTACGACATTGTGCACTCTGACCTGAAGCCTGCCAACTTTGTGCTGGTCCACGGCCGGCTGAAGCTCATCGACTTTGGCATCGCCAACGCCATCCAGACGGACGAGACCGTCAACGTCCACCGCGAGAACCAGGTTGGCACGCCAAACTACATGTCTCCCGAGTCGCTGATGGACTCGAACAACGCGCGCGGAGGACGACTTGCGGGTCGCCCCAAGCTTATGAAGCTGGGCAAGCCCAGCGACATCTGGTCGCTTGGTTGCATTCTGTATCAGATGGTCTACGGCGTGCAGCCGTTTGGCCACATCGCCAACCACATGGCGAGGTGCCAGGCCATCATCAACTGGGACCATCAGATCGAGTTCCCATCCCGTGCCATGGGCGGCGTCTCCGTGCCGCCCTCGCTGGTGCGGACCATGAAGCGGTGCCTCAACCGGGAGCAGCACATGCGTCCCACTTGCGAGGAGCTCCTCCACGATACGGATCCCTTCCTCTACCCCGCGGAGCTCAGCGACAAGGCCTTGCCCATCGACGAAGACCTGCTTGGTAGGATCATCCAGAGCGTCGTCACCAGGTGTCGCGAGCGCATGCCTACCGAGGCTGAGAGCATGAGCGTCTGGCCACAGGCGTACTGGGCCAGCATTAGAAAGGCCACGGCGGGCAGGATGTGAATGCGACATCCCAGATCAGGGGAACGAAAACAAAACGTTGGAGATGACGGAAGGGAGGGACTATTGTTTTGCAGTGCTCGGACGGGCTGGAACGGCTTGCTGTGTTTTTCTTTTCTCTTCTTCCTTTTTTGTGAAGCTTCGGAATGGAGGCGGGCGTCTCTTCGGCGTGGTGTTGAGGAGTCTTTCTTGACTTTCGTTGCATATACCACTTTTTTTGTGTACGAGTGCAAGGATCCTCTACTTATTAATCTTGATTGGAGCCAGCATAGACTAGCGTTCAGGATTGTGGCCCCGAGGATGCGGCGAGCTTTTCAATACCAGCATCTTTCAGCGGTTCATCAACTATGAAATTGTGCCATGGTGTTTCGATTTATTGTACAGCCAGCTTTCGCTGGTAGATGGTACATCGCCTGCAAAGCGGTTGAACAGGTGGTGTCGGTATACATGATTCTCGCTCAGACTCCCTTCTCATCCTCTCAGTCACTCAAATCATCCCTCGTTCAAGGAGTCGGGTCATCGACGTCTTCCAGGTTCTTAATGTTCAGCTCAGAGACCCGCAGTATCGTGTACCGGTGTTTGCTCTTGGCCTGCCGTTTTCTCCGCTGCCTCCGCTTCTTCTTGATCTTGATCCGCAGCGGCTCCGACTCTGTCCCCAGCACCGTTGCCCGGCACTCAAACACCCGCTCGTCAACGTGCGGCGCCCCCTTCATCGTGTAGTCGCGACTGCCGATGACGCTGGCACGGTTCAGGCGGAGGACGTCGCCAGGGAGGACCCCCGGCATGCGGAAGGGCAGGCGGATTTGGTCGCCTTCTTGGACGAGGTAGGGAAAGCCGTGGATGTGGACGGTGATGTAGTGGCCCGGCTGGGCGGCGAGGAAAGGGAGGAGGTTCTTGACAGAGTCGGCGATGGGCGTCGGCGGCGCGCTCGGATGGCTCTTCTTGAACGCCAGGGGCCGCACCTCTCCGTCTGTGGGATTCGCGGCGTTGTTGACGTGCTGCTTGGGAACGGGCTCGACGATGGGCGCCGTGGTGTTGAACGCGCGGCTCCGGACTGGCAGCGCAAAGGTCGGCGCGAGGCGCGAAGCCGGCGCGCGGAGCTCCAGCACGGAGCGCAGGAGTGCTCTGCTCATTTTGGACCGCAATGCCCTCGAGGCGTGGGCTCTATTGCAGGTTGCGATGGCAGGATATGTGGTTCACTGCTCTCTAAAAAGTTCACGCGAGCGATGCAATTGGGGGGGTCGAGCTCGGATAAGCGTGGCGCCGGCCGCCGACGGATTTTCTTGGCAGCGCCCGCCCCTCTCGATTAAGCCGCCACGATTTTTGGGCAGACGGCGAAATTTCAACCTCAGATCCCAGATCCCCGCTACAGACGAGCCGCAAAGTCCCCCGAACCGGGCAACACCGTCGACATGGTACGCTCCATCTTTGACTTTGGATGCTTGGAGCGATGATGTTAACAGTGTCCTGCAGCCTCAGAACGAGTATATGGAGAGGTGGCGCAAGCTGCACGGCCGCCGCCTCGACCACGAAGAGCGACTGCGAAAGCGCACCGCTCGTGAGGGCCACAAGGCGTCCCAGGATGCGCAGAACCTCCGCGGCCTGAGAGCCAAGCTGTACCAGAAGAAGCGCCACAATGAGAAGATCCAGATGAAGAAGGCCATCAAGGCGCACGAGGAGCGAAACGTCAAGACGGCCGACGAGAAGGAGCCGACGACGCCCATGCCGTCTTACCTGCTCGACCGGACGAACCCCTCGACGGCCAAGGCGCTGAGCAGCGCCATCAAGAACAAGCGTGCTGAGAAGGCGGCCAAGTTCAGCGTGCCGCTGCCCAAGGTGCGGGGCATCAGTGAGGAGGAGATGTTCAAGGTGGTCAAGACAGGCAAGAAGGTGCAGAAGAAGGCGTGGAAGCGCATGGTTACGAAGCCGACGTTTGTGGGACAAGACTTTACGCGACGCAACCCCAAGTACGAGCGCTTCATCCGGCCCATGGGTCTGCGCTACAAAAAGGCCAACGTCACGCACCCCGAGCTCGGCGTCACGGTGCAGCTGCCCATCATCAGTGTCAAGAAGAACCCCCAGAACCCGCTGTACACGCAGCTGGGCGTCCTGACCAAGGGAACCGTCATCGAGGTCAACGTGAGCGAGCTGGGGCTGGTGACGGCGGGCGGCAAGGTTGTCTGGGGTCGGTATGCGCAGGTGACCAACAGCCCGGAGAACGAGGGCTGCATCAACAGCGTGCTGTTGGTTTGAGTAAAGTTCGTGCACGTGGGTTTTGTGCTTGAAACGGTTTGTCACCACCTGCATGTATTGGCGTTGGAGGCGTTGGGATCATGAAAACAAGACTCTGATTGGCGCTGCTGGGTTACTCGGTTGCTGGAGATATAAGACGAGACGAGGACAAAAGAGAGCAAGTTCGTAAAGGCCTGCCTGTCTGAGCTCATAGACCAAGTACGTAGCTGAAATCTAGATCGGTCCAAGTGTGAGCGGTTCTTCAAATGCCGTTGCCTCAGGTCCAAGACGCCTGGCTTGTGCTATACTTGTTGAGGATGAGCGCCGGAAGCTCCCACATCCCATTCCCTGCAAGTTCATGTGTCGCCGGCAAGCGACAACATCTCCCGACGGTCGCAAGCAAAGGGGATCTCATCAATGCCTGCGACAGCGCCCGTTTGTGCACCTTGCTGGTCCGCATCGCATACGGTGCAGCGCGACAAAGAAGCGCGTGGGCCGCGTTAGCGCCGCTGCAGGCGCCGACGGCCGCCGTTGCAGGGTCCAGTCCAGACAGGGCAAGGCGGTGACGGCGAACAGTTGTTTTCTGCCCGACAAAACCTGCACTGCAGTCAGTCCTGCGCCGTCCTCTCTCCCTCTGGCGGTTGTATACTTCCATCGTTGCTCCCACGCCACATACACCAGACGTTTACTTGATATCACGTGCATCATGAGCGGCGACAAGATGGACGTCGAGGTTGCGGAGGAGAAGATGAAGACGCTCGAGCACAGCGAGCAGCACTACTTCAAGAGGTTCGTCGACACCGCCGCCGGTTCGGTCCATGTCCATGCCCAAGCAACCATGTGCGATGCGCCCGCTGGGTCATGGACGGCCGTCTGCCCGCAGCCCACGACAGGAGGATGCTGACCAGGATGCAACAGCTACGACCACCATGGTACAACTTGCCCGCCGTGACAATGTCCTTTTTTTTTTTTTTGATTGCCGCTAACCATCGCCTCCCGCGCGACAGGTATCCACGAGGAAATGCTGGTATGCATGCGCGCCCCTCCCCCGCCTGAAACTCCCAAAACACCAACCCCGCGATGATCTCCCAGCAGTCTGCGAATGGGTGTGACATGGCGAAAGCATTTGCTGACACCATTGCCCTGCACAGAAGGATGAAGTGCGCACGCGGTCGTACATGCACTCCATTATCCAGAACAAGCACCTCTTCAAGGACAAGGTCGTCCTCGACGTCGGATGCGGAACCGCCATCCTGTCCATGTACGTTCCGAGCCGCCCTCTGCCATGCTTCTCCTTTGAATATTTCTAACATTGTCCCCCTTCAGGTTTGCCGTTAAGGCCGGCGCCAAGCATGTCATCGGTGTCGACATGTCGTCCATCATCTTCAAGGCGCGCGAGATCGTCAAGGCCAACGGCATGGCCGACAAGATCACCCTGGTCCAGGGCAAGATGGAGGAGGTCCAGCTGCCCTTCCCCAAGGTCGACATCATCATCTCCGAGTGGATGGGCTACTTCCTGCTCTACGAATCCATGCTCGATACCGTCCTGTATGCGCGCGACACGTACCTCGAGAAGGATGGCCTGATCTTCCCCGACAAGGCCACCATCTTCTTTGCCGGCATTGAGGACGGCGACTACAAGGAGGAGAAGATTGGATGTGAGTTTCTACTTGCGACTTTGGCCATGGTATCTTGAGCTGATCCGTCGCGCCAGTCTGGGACAACGTCTACGGCTTCGACTACACGCCCCTGAAAGAGACGGCCCTCTCTGAGCCCCTTGTCGATACCGTCGAGATCAAGACCGTCGTCACTGACCCCACCCCCGTCCTCACCCTGGACCTCTACACGTGCACCACCGCCGACCTCGCCTTTGCCACCGACTTCAAGCTGCAGGTCAAGCGCGACGACTTCATCCATGCCCTCGTCTCCTGGTTCGACATCGAGTTCACCGCCTGCCACAAGCCCATCCGCTTCTCGACTGGCCCCCACACCAAGTACACCCACTGGAAGCAGACCGTCTTTTACTTCAAGGACGTTCTCACCGTCCAGCAGGGCGAGGAGGTCCAGTGCAAGCTCCAGGTCAAGCCCAACGCCAAAAACCGCCGCGACCTCGACATTGACCTCGCGTACGAGCTCGAGACGGACGACTCGACCCGGTCTGCCGCCGGCAAGTGCGAGTACCACATGTGCTAGGAGCCAGGGTGTTTTGATGGAGCAACTGGGCAGAAGAAAACAGTGTCAAAAAGAAAGATGTAGACGGGGAAGGGAACTGGACGGCGTACTTCCATTTTTTACGCTTGCCGGACTCGGCCGCGGGTTGGACCCGGCAATCAGATAGATGCGACCTGTAAAAGCATTGAAGAAGCAGCAAAAAAGCGAGCTACGGCATGGCATGGCGTGGTTAATGAAGAACCTTGACGAGAAAAGGGGATACCAGATATTACACCAGTCAATAGACCAAGATCAACAACTCCAGACACATTACGAACAATGGATAGTGCGTGATAATATGTGATGAGTAAATTGGAATATAAATTTTGTCAAGGAAAAAAAAAGGGGCTCTGCAAAACCCCTACCAGTCGGTTTAACATCTACATGCTTGCTTGCACCTGACAAACACTCGGACTTTTTGACGCGTTGCGTCGTGTGGGAAATATCAAGTATATCCTTCTGCCAGTTTCTCCTTTTCCAGTTGTTCCTTCATTTCATTCGTTCGTCATGCGTCAAACCTCTCTTCTCGCCTAATTTTGGGGGGCCCGTCTCACCCGTGAGTCGCTCTCCTGGGGGGGGACCTATTTTACCTCTCGTCATGAAAGCCCTCTGCCTTTTCCCTCACCGCTTGGCGGTTTCATGGCGTCACCCTGCAGTCAGCAACTAGTCGTTCTACGAGCCGAATTGCTTGACAATCTGGGCCACCTTGTTCGCCAGCTCGTCCGCCTCGGACCGGCTCGCCGCCTCGGCATACACGCGGCAGGCGTTCTCGGTGCCGCTGGCGCGGGCAAAGGAGCGAGCGCTAGTGTACTTCCTAACAACCTGGTCGATCTCGTCCTGCGCGCCTGGCGGGTGGCTGAGGCGGCGCTCAGCGTCAGTGGCCTGGAAGAGGTCCTTGTTGCCGACCTCGACGCGCACGAGGCGGTTTGGGAGGTCGGTGTAGGTCATGGCCCAATCCTTCAGAGTCCATCCCTTGTGGGCGAGGATGACCTCGACCATGAGCATGTCGGTGATGGCGTCGCCGACGGTTTGGTTGATGAGGTCGCCGACGGCGGCGAGCGTCTCGAGGGCATCCTTTTGGGCGGGAGACTGGGGCTCCTTCGCTCGGAAGATGCGCATTGCCTCCTGGGAGAAGACGACGGTGCCGTGGCCGTTGGCCTCGAAGTAGACGCCAACATCGAACTGGCAGGCCGCGTGGTGCAGATGCTTGACACCCGTGGGCGTGCAGACAACCGGGAGCTGGAGGTGCTTCTCAATGTAGTTGGTGCTGGCACCGTTGGCGTAGGCAGTCTGGACAACACCAATACGAAGGTCGTCCTCCAAACCAGCGGAGTGGACGAGGTCGCCGATGAAGGAGGCGGCGAGCGAAGAAATGCGGTCGCCGTCCAGCATGAAGAAGCCGGTGTCGGGGTCGATCCAGTAGTAAATGAGACGGTCAGCATCGCCATCGAAGGAGCAGCATCGCGCGCCAGGGATGGGCTTGGGGTTCTGGGGAGCTCTCTGCTTGGTCTTGACAAAGTCGGCACCGCACTGTACAGCATTCTAGTTAGTAAACACTTTATTTGGATGGGGTCCGACTGCGACGGGGCCACTTACCTCCAAGTTGAGGACCTCGGGTCGGAGGACATCGTCGTTGACAACCTTGACGTCGAAACCTATGGCGTCCTTGGGGATCACCTTGAGCATCTCCGAAAACTTGGGCCCACCCACACCGTTTGCGCAGTCCACCGTAAGCGAACCTTGAATCTTCTTGCCTCGCAGCGCCCTCACGAAAGCGTCCGAGAACTTTTGGTAGTAGCCAGCCTCGCTGGTCTGGCCGTACGACTTGGGGGTGCCCTCGGTGTTGACGCAACGGGTCAGGTAGTGCAGCTGCGGAGTCGTCAGGATCTTGTAGTCGGTGTGCTCGGTGCTGGTGGCATCCAGGGCGGCTGCCAAGGCGACGACGAGGCCGTGGCCCGAGGGGCGAGTATCGCGGCCGTAGACGACGCGGCCAGGGGCGTTGACGTCGATCTTGAGCTGGGTGGCCAGCGCCTTGTACGTCTCGAGGAGGTCCTGGTCAGAGGGGCTGTTGACGAGGCGGGTCGCGTAGGCCTCCCACTCTTGCTCGAGCATCTCGCCCATGGGGTCGACAATCTTGACGCCGTTGTCAACGGCCGGGTTGTGGCTGGCGGTGATCATGACCCCGATGGCCTGGCCGTTGAGCTTGCGGCTGCGCAGGCCGGAGAGGAGGCCGACACGGAACGAGACGCCGGGCAGCAGGTCGGCCTTCATGCGGAAGCCCGCGGTGCCATACTGGTAGACGTGGCCGGCGACGATGGGGTGTTTGGCCGAGGCCGCCAGGATCTTTTCGTCCATGATTGGCGAGGAGGAAGAGGAGGAAAGCTGTGGTCGGTGGCGGCGATGGGAGCGGTCTGCGTTGCCTTGTTGTCTCGTCTCGCCCGTCGCCGAATGGAAAGCCGAGTTGAGGAGCTGAGGGGTTGTCATGCAAGACGAATGAATGGTGGTGGAGGGGGAGGGTTGGTGAGGCACTGAGGACTTTTTGGTTGCCACGGCTCGGATGAGATCAGATCAGCGCAGCGCAGCGCAGCTCAGCTGTCGCCGACTAGTTCCTCGTGTCGCCTGTATTATCAGAACACGGACGGTAGAAGAGAGGAGAAGAGGATCAGGCGGGAGGGGCTTGAGGGGCTCGCTCGCCTCGCCATGGCAGCACGATGGCTTGGACCCCGCGCAAGGCAACCTCGCGTGAATAGTGGAGGGCTGGGCTGGGCAACCCCTGTTCGGTTAGCCCGCCTGCAGTGCGGTGGTGCTGCTGCTGCACGACGTCGTCATCCCCTGTCATCCCCTGTGCAATTGAAATCCTACGCATGTGGACGCGGTGAGAGGGAGCTCCTTTCTGCCTTCGTACGTCCCGGCTCGCCCAGGATTACTCCGTAGGTTACTCTGCATATCCAGGCTCTTGCTTGTGCATGCAGATGCACTGTTGGGGTAGTCAAGGCACAGACTCCTCGGTGTCATAAAGAGAAGGCTATTTGATAAGCGAGAAATGGACTGTCACACGTGCTGGCTCGCGGAAATTGAATTCGCTGCCAACCGCACTGCGATGCTCGACGGTCAACTTACAGATCCGTGGTCACGCGGACATCGTGAAAACTGCGGAGTACGAGTACTTGGCCGCAGCCCATCATTCCTTGCAAAAGCCTGTCACCGCTACTTCTCCGCACCTGCCATTCTGCATAGGCAGCTTGGCTGGGGTAGCTCCCCCCCGATATAAGCTTCAGCCATGGTCAAGTTGAGGCCCCCAGCCAGCAATCGACCGCCGCCGTTCTGCAACTGCACAACCACCGCACTCTGGCCGTCTCCAAATGGCTTCGCAGGGTTCGACGTCGCATCAGGGGCCGTCCCGTCGTGCTCAGACGGGCGGCTACCTGCCCATCGAGGACTATGGCATGGTCGGAAACATGCACACATGTGCTCTGATTGGCATCGATGGCAGCCTCGACTTTATGTGCTGGTGGGCCACCGCTCTCATTCTCGTCTCATCTTGTCCCGAATGGGTGACTGAACATGGCACAGGCCCGACTTTGACTCCCCGTCTGTCTTCTGCCGACTCTTGGACAAGAACAAGGGCGGCTACTTCAGCATCGCTCCGCCAGACGGGCTGGGCTGCACCACCAAGCAGCAGTATCTGCCTTCGTCATGTATCCTCCAGACGAGGTACATCCATGAAGACGGCGTCGTTGACCTCGTGGATTTCTTCCCGCGACCCAAAGATTCCCTGGTGACGACCAAAGAGTACAAGCAAAGTTCCTGGCGCGAGGCCACGCGAGTTCAAGAGGAGCTGAAGAAGTGGCTTGTCCGGAGAGTGGAGTGTATCAGAGGCTCTCTGACCCTCGGTGCGTGCATTCAACCGTCGTCCATCGCTTGCGGGCTTGTGACTCTCATGCTCTGCAGATGTCGAAATCTTCCCTGCCTTTGGCTACGGCTTGGAGCCACACGTCACCACCACCTATCGAGATACTCACACAATAGCTCACCGTGACAGCAAGGTTGCAACATTCCACACCAAGGACGTCAAACTTCAGCTCGACGTCGCCCTTGAGAATGGCGAAGACGGGAAGGGCTGCCCTGCCATCTCGTTTAAAAAGGCGACGAAGCCGGGGATGAAAGGGGATGGCTTGATTGCTCGCGTTCAGATCCACGAAGGCGAGACTATATCGTTGGTCTTGCGAAATGACCTCCCGGAACACGTCACTCAACACATCACGACCTCGGTCGTCGACGCGCAGCAGCACGATACGCAGAGATTCTGGTACAACTTTATTGCGCAGTCCAAGTACAAGGGCCGGTGGAGAGAGGTTGTGTCACGAAGCTTGATGATTTTGAAGCTGCTGACTTATGGTGAGCTGGCTGAGCAATATTACTCAAAGACGAACAGACTAACAATCCTTCAGAGCCCACGGGCGCCATTGTCGCCGCGCCCACTTTCTCAATCCCCGAAGACATCGGCGGCGCAAGAAATTGGGACTATCGGTACTCATGGGTCAGGGACTCGAGCTTCACAATCTACATACTTCTCCGCCTCGGCTTCAAGGCTGAGGCGGATGCGTACATGGAGTTCATCCAGGAGCGCTTCGTCCGATCCCGCGGCCCCGACGGCGGCTTGCCCATCATGTTCACCATCCGCGGCGACACGGACATTCCTGAGCACACTCTCGACCATTTCGAGGGTTACCGGGGCAGCGCGCCGGTCCGTATTGGCAACGGGGCCGCTTTTCATCTGCAGTTTGACATATACGGCGAACTTATGGATGCCATCTACCTCTACAACAAGTACGGCAAGCCGGTCCCTTGGGACGTCTGGCGAGCTGTGCGGGAGATGCTAGGTGGCTATGCCCTCCATCACCCATGGGTCAGGACAATGCTAATGCGACTGGGACCGCAGACTATGTCTTGACCATTATGAACGGTAGGCCGGACCTACTAAACAGGAGCTCGGAGACTGACCAGATACAGAGCCCGACATGTCGATCTGGGAGGTGCGAAACAACAAGCAGCACTTTACCTACTCGAAAATCATGCTCTGGGTCGCCTTTGACCGAGGCCTACGCTTGGCCGACAAGAGGTGCCTTCCCTGCCCGAACCGTGCCAAGTGGCTGGAGGCGAGGGACGGGCTCTACGAGGAGATCATGGAAAAGGGCTACAACACGGAGATGAAGTGCTTCGTCCAGAGCTACGAGAACAACACCATGCTCGATTCGTCCATCTTAATCGCCCCCCTCGTCTTCTTCATCTCTCCGTGTGACCCTCGCTTCACCAACACGCTCGACCGGATCCTTTTGCCTCCTGAGAAGGGCGGCCTGACCAGCACCGGCTTGGTATTCCGCTATGACACCGACCTCTCTGACGACGGCAAGTCCTGCCGCGAACATCACCGTGCATGTGGGCAGCATCCCGTGCTAATCTCGTGTCACAGGAGTCGGCGGCAGGGACGGCGCCTTCAGCATGTGCACCTTTTGGCTCGTCGAGGCCATGACGCGCGCGGCCGTCTACCAGTCCAAGTACCTGATGCGCGCCGTCAACATGTTCGAGAACATGCTGAGCTTCTCGAACCACCTGTCCATGTTCTCCGAGGAGATTGCCCGCAGCGGCGAGCAGCTAGGCAACACGCCGCAGGCGTTTAGCCACCTGGCCCTCATCAGCGCGGCGTTTAACCTGGACAGGGCGGCCGAGGGCTGGTCGGGTCCCAGATAGGGGTGCTTCCGAGGGAGTTCTATTTCGGGATCCCACGCTTTACGGGAACTGATTTGAGGTTGGAAGGGCGCATTACTATTGTTTGCCAATGTGTGCCGTAGCTAACCATGCCATTACTCTTTCGTCCCTCGCCAGGAGGAACATGTCTTGTCTGCTTCCAACATGGTGTCAACCCAGTCAACATGTGACACAACGACAGCGGGAGCGTGCTATTTCTCTTGTATTGTGGCAAGTCCCTGGTTGTGCCCGGTCCGCGGCCGTCCTGTGGGCGGACTGTTCAGCGTTGTCCTTGCCGACTGCTGCGTCTGTTTAGAGTCCTTTGTCTCCTTGCCACCCCCATCCCCATCCAACCTCTCCACACCCCTTCCATCCACCATCTCCAGCTCTCCGCCTTCACTCTGTCCCTTCCCCTCGGCACCACCCGCGCCGTACGCGGGCCACCGCTCGCGTAACGCCGCCTGGCACTCCTCCAGCTTCGCCCGCACCAGGACGACCTTGCCGTCCAGCGCGCGGCACTTGTCGCAGCGTCGCGGGACGCGGCGCGAGTGCAGGCCGTGCGGCTTGCGGTAGGCGCAGTCGCTGGCGAGCTCGCCGGCGCGGAAGTCCTCGCCGATGGTGCAGAGCTTGAGGCGGCGGCCCCAGAGGTGGTGCTTGCACTCGAAGACGGTGCGGGCGTAGGTGCACATCGTGGGCCGGGGGCTGCTGGATACCTTTGTCCTGATCCGGGGGGGTTCTGCTAAACGCGCTTGGGGCCGCTATGGGGTTGTGGGAAGGGGCTGGAGTGGTGGTTTGTCTCGGAGACGGTTAGGGATGGGATAGAGACTCTTGTCTGCCATGGTGCGATTTTTATTCGCACTTGCAAAACGTGTCCGTTGCCACGCGTGTTGTTCGCCGTGCTTGCTTGTCCTGTTCCAGCTGCGTGGAGTCGTGTTCAGCCTCGATATTGCTTCCAGTAGCCTGTCCGCAGCACAGGCGAGAAACGCGCCGTCCAGTCCAGAGAGGCATCATGGCCGTCAGGAGAGCGTCTCCGATTCCAGCGTGAAGAGTTGAAGCTCGTTTTGGTTGGCTGTCGTTGCACTGCTACTCCTCGAGCATCTCGCTCGCCAGGCACTCTCGAAAGTCGCGCGCCCAGCAGATGTTTGCCCGCTCATGCTGCCGCTTCCCGACATGTGGGACCTCGACACCAACGCGGCGAAATGTCTGCAGCAGCGGCGACTCTTCGTCTGCGGCGATGACGACGCCGTCCTGGTGGAGGAGGCACTCCATGTCTGTCGTCGAGTCGCCAAAGTAGAGGACCCTGTCCTGCGTGCCGGCAGCGACGTGGCCCAGGGCCTTGAGCTTGTCGGGCGAGGTGGTCAGTCGTGAGTCTAGGCATTCGGGGTTGTGGATGTGGCCGTCGGTGGACGTGTCATTTGCGGCGATGGGGATGTGGTGCGGATGGAGGACACCGCGAATGAATGCGCTGGACCAGTTGACGGAGACGACGTCCGTTTGCCAGCCTCTCTGGCCCGCCAGCTCGACAATCTCCTTGAACCCATCTCTGACTACCACTCTCCCATTGTCGACCGCATCAACACCCATCTGATACAAGTCCTCTGGCTTCAGTCCCGCAAACACGCCGGAGCTGCCCACCCGATCCAGGGACGCCTCCTCGACGCACTTGATGCCCGCCAGGAACCGCGCCTCCTGCGCCAGCCTCGTCCTCTCCGCCTCAGCGGGCTGGTAGTTTGCCGTGTAGTGCTTGTAGTCTGCGAGGTAGGCCTGGACGACTCTGTCCCACGCTGCTTGCAGGCCACGATGACGCGAGGTTGGGAGCTTGTCAATGGCCGAGGCGACGATCTCGCTGATGGTGTCCTTTTGGGTGATGGTGCCGTCAAAGTCGAAGATGAGGTGCATTTTTGAGAGCCGCTTGCGGCGGAGGAGGGTTCTGGCGAGCCGGCGGGAGAGCGGGTGCATCTCACTGCATGCGATGATGTTGAGATGTCAATGGGAGGATGGTGGAGTGAGCTGGTCTTTGAAGATGGAGCTAGATGCCTCATTCGGCACTGCGACAGGCCGCTACCGTGGTGTGTGCCGACCTCGCAACAGCTCGCCGAACTCCAGATCTCCGACCAAATGTAGTACTCAATATTGTTAAATTACTGCTCTTATCTAGTGACATGATATCCTCGTTCTCTAATTACGAACCTCGTAGTCGCGTGAATGTTTGGGCAACGAGCAATGGCCAGCACGCGACGAAATGCGTCTGGTGACCCTGCGCATTACGACGCATGGTTGCATCAACGCCTCGCCAAACCCTCAGACCGACCAGAACTGTGACACGTACGGGACGAATCCGAGCCGGCCAGCAACAACAACAAGCCCGTCTGTTTCCACGGAGACGTGGCCCCAGGAAACCTGCCGTTAGACCCTGGGACGTGCATGGGCCTCCTGGACAGCTCTCTCGCTGCTCGACGGCGCCACTTCCACAGTTGATACCGTGAGAGTGGCTGCACATACTTGGTCGTGTCATCAGAGACGTACTCGAAGTCCAAGACCACAGCCAATTCGCATACAGAGTAGCTGGATTCAGCTTGTGGCATCTCACAGACATGTAGCCTAGACCGTCTTGCGCGGTCCCGTCTACAAAGGGTATCCTGCTCTAAAGCGAGCTCCTGGTACCCAGAAGCTTCCGACGCCCAAACTCCGCCTGTCCTTTGCCTTTCCTCACTCATACATGATCCTCATGGCACAGCGCCCCCGTGTTGTTACTGCGTGGGGAGAACATCCTCCATCTCCTCGCCCTCGTCGTCGTCTCCATCGTCGGCAGCCTCGGCTGCCTCCTCCTTGGCGTCGCCTCCGGCCTTGTCCTTGTACGCATCACTCAACCCGTAGTGGTTGGCGAAACGGCCACTCTTGTGCAGGACGGCAACCTCCTCCAGCACTTGCCGCAGGTACGAGTCCGGCTGCTGCAGCTTCTGCCGCAGCGCCTTCATGGACCAGTACTGGTAATGACGGAAACAATCGAAAATGAGATCGAGAAGCTGGTTCTTGGGAATACGCGCCGCCTTGAAGATCTCGCCCTTCTTGGGTTTGGCTGGCTGGGCAGCATTTTTCTGTAAATGCGAGTTAGCATGACACGTACACCTGAATAAGAAGCAGAGGGTACTGACGATGAAGTTCCCGCCCCATTGGGCTGCAGTGGCTGTGCCGGGGTTGATGATGGAGGACGCGCTGTTGCGGCTGATGATCTGGAGCTTCGACTTGGAGCGCTCGGCGTCAAACAGCCTTTGCGCGAGGAGGCGCTCTTCTTCTTGAATGTTCCGCGGCTCCACACGCACATCGTAGTGGATCTTGCCAAAGACCTTGGTTCTCTCTGCAACGTAAAACTTAGCATCCAGCTTTGGCAAAGGCTATGCACGGGGGACGACTGACTTGGAATGGCCTTGCGGTAGTACGGCTGGTACCGACTCCTCCGGTCATACGTTGGCCTCTGCGGGCCCGAATGCTGTCCATTCGCTTGCGCCGCCCTCTGCCGCAGCAGGGACGCGGGGATTCCGGCGCTCGCAGCCTCTGCCCGTGCCTTGTTCTTGGCCTTGTAGCCGGGGAGGTCCTCCTCGCTGAAGATGAAGTGGTTGTGCACGTCGCGATCGAGAACCTCCAAGTCGTACTCGCGCGGCAGCAGCTGGTGCTCGGGGCAGCTGGGCTCGAGCAGCATGCGCAGCTTGGTCACGTCGCGGACGGCGCCCGCGACGTTGGCGTCTGCCACGGGCTCGATCCACGTCCGCAGGGTGCCGATCTGGATCTCGTCGTCGTCGCCCAGCCTCTCCGTCATCTTGAGCCACGCGTCCCACATGTACTTGGGCACACGCGCGAGGTAGAGCGTCTCAAACTGGTGGCTGGTCGCGTTCTTGTCGTAGAACTCGAGGTCGCCAGCGTCCTCGTAGAGGTCGTCCTCCTCCATCGGGGTGGCGACGGCGGGCTTCTCGTCGTCGGGGTCGGGCTTGACGAGCGTCGGGTCCGCCATGGTTGCTGCTGCTGCGTCGTTTGCCTGGCTGCCGCGATGACGGACGGCGGTTGGTGCGAGGCGAGGCGGGAGAATGAATCGGCGTTGGACGTCTGCGGCGTGGGTGGAGGTGGTGGTGAAGTGACGAAATGGCTGGGTGGGTTGGGCGGGGGCTGTCTGATTGGCCTGTGGAGCTCTCGGCTGACCTTGGGCTGTCGGCGCAGCGGTCCGGAATCAGGATGAACAGGTGGTTCCAGCGATTGGCGGCCACTGCCTGGGCGCCTCGCAGCGGCCTGGACCGGGGCCAGCCACCTGGACACGCTGAGGGCTGGCGCTATAAGTACGCAGCTCCGACCTCACTCCAGGGGCCACGGCTCACTCACAACTCCTGCACCAAAGCTTCAACGGACAGTTCACCTCAGCAGGCGCCCACGGCCCTGGAAGCTTGCAATACCAGGACAACAACCGTTATTGTGCTCATGTTCGTCAGACACCCGCGCTGCAGGACGGACCGCCCCTGCCACTCGCATCAACATCAACTCAAGCTCAAGTTCACTGCTGCGGCCAGCCACCCACCTATTCATCGGCACAGGACAATGAACCTCCCACCTATTGACCCTACCTACCACAGCGGATTCCCTTGGCGTACTGATCTCGTCCCCCGTCTCGTCTAGTATCCCCCGGCTTTCTTCTCCCTTTGCCCAACATGCCTCCTATCAAATCTCTTATGGAAATCGCCACAATGGTCTGCATCAAGAACATCAAGGGTCTGGAGAGTGTAGGCGACTACCTCCCCTACGAGTCTGTCCGCCATATCCTCCTCAAGGTCGACAGCGCCTATCAGATGCGTCAGATCGAGCTCAACTCGCCCCAGCTGCAGGGTGAGACCGGTGAGATCTGGATCAAGATCATTGAGAACGACTTCCCCCTCGAGTACAAAGCCACTGCATACAAGCCCCAGAGCCCAGACAAGTGGTACCGCGTCTGGGAGAAGTACAAGAAGGAGCACGACCTTGCCATTGAGGAGAGCGAGAACAAACTCAAAAACGCCCTCGCAGGCCTGCAAGAGGTCAAGGAGAAGAACACCAGCAAGATCATCGGGCGCAAGTACCTGCCTCGAGCTGGAAGGACTGGACCAAAGCGAGCCTGGGGCCAGCGAGACACCACCTCCAGCGCCCTCACCTTCAACGCGGGCGGCAGGACCAAGACCAACACGGGAGCCAGCGTCATGAGAAAAGTCCGCCGAGAGGTCAAGGAGATTGCCGCTATTCACGGCCAACGCTCCAGGCCAATCCAGGGCCCGACTCGACAGACGGAGGTCAGGAGGGCCCCGCCAGCCATGGTCAACGACTATCGCAGGGCCGCCAACCCGCAATACAGAAGCACCAACAAAGCTCCGGAGTCACTCTCCGCTGTCGAGCAGTACGAGAAGCGAGCAACTTTCATCTCAGACTCTGAGGACGACGATGACGCTCCCTTTGGCGAGGCTGCAAAGAAACCCACCACAAAGCCTGCTGCAAAGAAGCCTGCGACCGCTCCTGTCAAGAACTCTGTGGCCGAAGCAGCCAAGGTCTCGCTGCTCAAGAAGAAGCCAACTATCCAACCAACTGTCCTGCGTCCTGCATCCTCTACAAAGCCCGCTGTCAAGGCCCAGCCTACCACGCCTGCAACTCCCAGGCAGACAGCAAAGACGACTACTACCACAAACACCGCCACGCCACAAAAGCAGGACAAGCCTGGCACCGTCACCAAACCTTCCACCACTACTACCACAACCACCGCCGGCAAAGGAGCAGCAACTTTGGCGAACAAGTTTAGGCGCTCTCCCACCAAGCCACGAGCAACATCCAACTCCCCAGCAGACAGCGCCACTACAAGGCCATCTGCGGTGCCCGACCAGCCACTCCCCGAGGCGGACAGCCATCTCCCTGCCGCCAGAACAACTCCTCCTCGCGAAGGCTCTGCAGGGCCATCCTCGTCCGAGGAGCTGGTCGCTGCACTTGCAGAGGCCGCTCCCGTGCCCACTCGCAAGCGCAAGGCAATCGACATCTTCATGAGGCCCAAGAAGAGAGTGCACTAAACGCTCTCGGGTTCTCCCATCTGCCCCACGGCATCTGTTACGACTTTTGAAGTTTTGGGACCACGCATGGCGTTGGAGCGATTTCACAGCAAGCGATTGATTCTTGCCTGTTTTGCAGCACAGGGTGCAGGGGAAGCCGAAGGGAACCCTTGATGTGGAACCCAAGGCATGGAATCTTTGCTTATGAGCGGTTTGCATTTGCATTGCGACGGACGCATGATCAGCGTACGGAGCTCAGGACGAAACAAATGAGCGGCACAGGGTCTACGGGTTGTGGACCATTGCGGTAATGCAATAGTTGCCCAGCTTTTCGTGCCTCGCATCGTCAAACTCGTGACCAAGTGTAGCTCGCTCAAGTGTGATGTTTCATTCCAACTCTGACAGGCAGCTCCCAATCTGACCGAGTCTTACTTCATTTGGCTCATTACGTTTGGTATTTCAGGCTGTATCTGGCTGCCTCTACAGTTCATGATATTCCCATACGGCGGGCTCCAAAACGTCTCCTTGCGCACGTTTTCGAGCGTCTGCGCCACGCCACATTGCCAGTCCTCCTCTCCTCCACCCAAAAGCCCAGGGCCGACTCCGGCTCGCCTCACACAGCCTCTCTGCTTCTTGCTGTTCAGGCCACACTCCGTTTTCAGCACACCAAGAACCGTCCCCCCCTAAGGGCGAGGACCAGATGCAGCGTGTCGCCCGCGATGAGGTTGTACTCGGAGGCCGTCTTGTCGTCGGTCCTGTGTTCTTGCAGCGTCAGTTCCCCCGCCCCATCGCACGAAGAAGAAATGTTGTCTCGGGGCGTGTGTGTATGCGTACATTTGCTTGCCGCCGTGGATGAGGCGCTGCTGCACCGGCGGGATGCCCTCCTTCTCCTCGACCTTTTCCTTGATCTGCGAGACCTAGCCGCCGCGTCAGCTTCGCCCGGTTTGTTCGCTCGTGGTACGCGGTACCTTGTAGTCCATCTCGATGTCGAGCTCAATCTCCTTGCCCGTCAGCGTTCGCACCCTGCGCGGAGTAGCGGTTAGCCAACCATCACCCAAACCTGAATGGGGCGTGCGTGGGCAACGTACTTGATCAACATGTTGGCGGTGGAAGCTGGTGCTTTTCGCCCCCGCAGCTCTCTCGTCCGTTTGTGCGTCTTGTGCCTGGCTGGCTTCGTGGGAGTCTGCTGGTTTATGATGCGATGGGCAAGGCTGATGATGGAGGGAAGCGGGATGTCGTTACTGGATAGAGCGGCGTTGGTGGGGCTTGACAGTTGACACAAACGGAGCGCCCAGCGGAAGCCACGGCGAGTAAGTTGCAGCCTTACAACGGCCTTACAACGCGGCACATCAACGTATCGCCAGTAAATAACCGCGTGTATGCTCATGGCGATACTCACTTCCGAATTTTCGGTGCAATGTTCGTGCTTCTCGTTCCAGTTGCGTCCCTCGAGGCCGATGTTGTACCGAGGTTCCAGTGGCCATCAAACAAGACAAACAGCAACATCATCATAGGGGAGCTCGAGTATTCCGATAGAAGGAAGATTATGATCTCCCACCATTATCCCTATAGTACAACAGTTCTGTTTGATCAGACATGCAGTGGAGATTCCATCTGACGCATCCCAAGCCCGCCACTCCCCTCTCATGGCCGCATCCCCAGCCTCACTTCTTCTCCGTTTCCGACGCCTCAAACACATTCAACCCCAGGCCCTCGGCATCGAGCATCAGCCTGTTCTTCGACCCTACCTCCTGCATCTGCTGCGCAATCAGGCGCGCGTTCTCAATCTTCTTGAGCTCCAGGTAGGCCTTGCTCTTCTTGACGGCCTCGCCAATCAGCTCGGCGGAGCGGGCCTCACCCTGTGCCCTGACCACCATGGCCTGCTTCTCCTGCCGGGCCTTGTCGACGACGAACGCCGCGCGCTGGGCCTCCTGCTGGGCGACCTGCTTGGCCTCAACGGCCGCGGTGAACTCGGGAGAAAAGGCAAGGTGCTATACGCCGTCAGCTAATGGTCATACATCGTAATAAAGATCGACGAGCATCAACTGACCGTCAGGGAGACGTCGTCGAGGAGAATGTTGAACCGCGCCGCTCGGCGAGCCAGGTTGTCACGGACAAGCTTGGCAACCATCTCTCGCTGCGTGATGAGCTGGCTGGCGTTGAACTGGGCCACCACGCTCTTCAACACCTCGTTCACAATGGACGGCAGCACCCGCTCGTCGTAGTCGGCGCCCAGGGTCCGGTAGATCTGTGGCAGCGCCTCGATCTGCGGCCGCGACAGCACACGGCAGGTGATGTTGACCATCTGCAGGTCCTTGGTGCCCGTCAGGGACGCCACGTTGCGCGGCTTCGCTCGCACGTCGTACACGATCGGCGTCTCGAACCACGGGATGTTGATGTGCGTTCCTGTCGCAGCCCGCCGTCAGCTCGACTCTCATCCGCTGGGCCGCTCGTCCCGGGCAGGGCAGACTCACCTTCGCTGTAAATCTCCTTGCTCACGCCGCTTATCCTCCTGTACTTGATCGCCCGGTGACCACCGTCGACGTTGAACAGCGAATTCGACAGCAGCAACGCGCCGCCGGCGAGCAGGGCGCCTCCGATGATGGCACCACCGGTTCCCCTCGGCATCTGAGGACCGCCACCTCGTCCTCCAGGGTACCCGCCTCGCGTCTGCATCTGGCGCAGGCGCCGCATCGCCTCCTCCTGCCAGTTGTTCTGCCCGGACATGGTGATCTTGATGGCACTCGCGCGAATTCGAGCTGATTCGAGATGCCGAAAATGGGGGTTGGTGTGTGCGGGTGTGGGGAGGTTGCTTGCCTGCTCGACGAAGCTGACGGATCCGAAATTTTGGCGGCGCTAGTGCCGACTTCCCCGGATTCCACTTCGCCCATCCGGCCTACCCTAGACCCACCCTGCCTCGAGTTCATGGACTTTCAACCAACGTATGAGTAACAGCCGTCGACTACACATATAAAGAGTAACCGTTGGTGCCAGTTTATATAATACGACACGCCATGGCAGTCCCAATATGCTCGTATTTTCGGCAGAGGGTTACCACTGGCTATTCGGTGCTGTTGGCAATAATCCAAGCCTAGAGGGGAGGACGAACACCCGACGCCGCTCAAATGGGCCATGGCGGACACCACGGCGGACACCACGGCGAAGAATGGACGCGAGCCAAGTTGTCACCGTGCTTAAAGACATGTCTATGTACAAAAACCAAACACAGCCATGCTGCCTACGTACACGTCAGTTTGGCGATCATACATCGCCAAACATGCATCCATGATGAGACCGGACTGACATAGGAGATCCCCCACCCTCGTCGCGCTTCAACCATCTCCTCATCCAGCCAAGGCAATCCGGATCACCTCGCTGCAGCCAGACTTGGGCTTCCTGGCGTACCCGTTGAGCATCCGGAAGCCCGCCTTGCAGCCCCTGCCCTCCTCCATCACCGCGTGAACCCCGTCGAGGCACTTGCCCGCCTCCTTCATCGCCGCCCCCGTCGTCACCGTATCAGCGAGTCGCCCCTCGCCGGCAACCTTCTCCATCTCGCAGCGCAGGAGCCAACGCTCCCAGCTCCATCCGCCAACAATGCTGCACACGCTCGCAATGTTGTCACTGCTGCCCATCACCATCGCGTCCATCTGGCAGACATTTACCTCCTGACCCGTGGCGGTGTCCTTCGTCGGTGGCATAGGGGGCGTGTGCATCCTCCTCTTGGCACCAACTGGCAGGCACATCCACACGCGGCGAACGTCCTCGAAGCCGGCGCGGGAGAGGCGCCCAAGCCACATCTTGGATGGGCTGGGGTCATAGCCGAGGGTCTTGAGAGCAAACCCAAACTCGACACTCTTCGCAAGACCTAGAGGCCCAGGGTTCATCATGTCCGAATCGAGAATCGAAAACTCAAGATAGCCGCCAGGCTTGAGGACCCGCATGCATTCCCGGAGGCAGCTCTCCCACTCATCCTCACCATTTTCGCCGACAAACTTGAGAACGCTGTGAAGCTCGCGAGCTGAGACGAGATCGAACTGGTCATTGGCGAAGGGGAGTCGCGTGAGCCGCTCTACGGCCACTTGGCGGTGATTCGGAGGACCACGAACATTCGAATTAGAGAGCTGGCGGATCGTCTTGGTGGTGACCGTGTAGACCTTGGTGTTTGGGTACTGGAGCGCGCAGTGCCACGCCCAGTCACACGTAGACTGCCCACCGAGGTCCAGAATCCTGGCACGATCACGGGCGACTCCATCCTTGCCCGGCGCCATATGGGAAAGTCGAGCCAACCGCTTCGTGACGGGCGCGGAGATGAGGCGGCCGCCGTTGAGAAACTTCATAGCAGCAACATGCCAAGTCGGCATCGCCATCTGGCTCGTTGCCTCAAACTCCTTCTCCTTGCGCAGCTTCTCGGGGTCATCGGTCAAGTTGAGGTCCCCACGAGCTACGTTTGCGCTGAGACGCTTCTTGGCGGATTGAGGAACGACACTGAGCTGGTACTTGCCAAGAAGCTGGTTGCGGTGAGTTTCGCGGAGAGCCACTCGCTGGGCCTGGAGGGCTTCGAAGCGGCTAAGCTGATGAACAAAGACGTCGCGCAGTTGAGTTCGGATAATGTAGCCTTGGAATGCCCGGTAGTAGGCCGATTCTTGTCGCAGAAGCTTAGGCGGGAGTCGCTTTGGCTGCACGGTCGTTGGGATAACATTCGAGAATCGCACGACCTTCTTCTTAGCTACGAGCTCCTGCTCAGGCTCTGGTTGAGCATCTTGCGCCTCTTCCTCTTCTGGGGCCTCCTCAATAGTCTTCAGAGCATCGTTGTCTTCGGGTTCATTGACACCCTTCAAGTACGCTCGCTGTGCCAGAAGCCACAATTCAGTGCGGTCGAGATTGGACAGGGCTTCTTTCTGCTGCTTCCGGGCATAGTCCGGGTCATAGACAGCCACGATCTCGGTTGGCGCGTCTTCCACCTCAGGGGAAGGCGGTGGCTTGACAGTCTCTCCTGACGAGTTCGAGTCCTTGTGCTGAATGATTGGCCTGGCCGTGGGGATGCCGTCGGAAATGTCATCGTCTCGCACCTCGATGACTTGCTCAACGGGGGCTGAGGACGAATCGAAGCTTCTGTAGAAACCTTCCGCAGAGTCTGGCCACTTAGGCACGGGCGGAACGGAAGCATCGATGTTCCAGGGACATCGATAGAATTGCTCAGCAGTCGTGGAAGTCGGAGGAGGCAAGTCATCGGGGGTCTTGGATTGCATGTGCCAAGTGCTTCGCGTCCGTGGAGAAAGCCCGGAAAAGAAACCCCCTGGAGACGGGATATCCAACCTGGTCAAGTCGGCAAGAGACTGCCGAATTGGGTTTGGGGAGAAGCTTCTTCCATGAGTGCCCTGCGAGATCAAGTTCGTCGCCAGTCGGAGTGGCTGTTGCTGCATCTCAGGGGCTGGCTGGGATGGCGCCTGGTGAACCTCGAGAACTTGCGAGGGTTGCTCATGGAAGGAATCGTCATCGCCATTACTAGACAGCGCGTGGAGTGTTGCAAGAGCGCCCGGCTGCAGATGAACACCGGGCCATGCCTCCTCCGTTGTCGTTTCGTCATTTCCAATCACGGGAGTGGGAGGGGCACTCATGGCAGCGAGTTGTTCGGAAGACAAGCTGCCGTCAAGAGACGGGGGTGCCGAGATTGTCGGTACTTCCACAGCCTGTTGCTTTCCCATGAAAACCCTCTGAGCTGGCGACATGGGCAACTGCGCTGACGGGGTAAGGGGCACTGGAGAGGTGATTTTCTTGAGCTCCTCCACGGCGGACCAAACCTCCTCAGCGCCATGGCGATTGTTCGGGATAATCAGGCGAGTTGGCACCTTTGCCGACGGATCATTGATGGTTTGGGCTCGCATTCTCTTGACGGAGGACGAGCGGTGCAAGCCGCGTTGCAGATCCTCCTCCTCCTCCTCGGACACATCGTAGAGGTCCTCGAACTCGGTGTTCTCGGTAACGACACTGGCTCGGTTCCATGGGTTCGAAGAATTGGTGGGAGAGCTACCATCGCCGGATACGGTGGATGGCGACGACGGAAGGACGGGAGCGGCGAGGTAATGCACTCCCCGAGGGGTCGGGAAGTGATCGCTCATCGGTGACAACCAGGCCTCGATTTTCAAATTCGAAGTCTCACCACGCCTCCTCTGTTGATTCATCATCGCATGCCGAACATGGCCATCGTCGCTGTCCTCTTCTATTATAGGATTAAGAAACCTCGTTGGTCTTCGGCCCAGCGAAGACTCCTGAGGCTGGTATCGGTTTTGGGGCAAGCGAAGAGTCTCGGCCATCTTTGCCTGTGCAGTCCGCTATATCCAGATATGGCTGCCAACAGACTGACCAGATGTGAACAAGAAAGAAAAATCCGTATTATCGTAGGAGTCGGCGATCGACGACCAGCGTCGAGAGTCGGAAGAAGGATAAACGACAGGCTGCCTCGATCGACGAAGCATCTAGGGGCTCTAATTACAATGACAAGCGCAAAATGGGGGCAGAAGAAGGAAATGTGGAGGAAAGGACCAGCCATTCAGTTGGCCGGGGAATACAAGCACTTAAGTGACTCGCAACCCGACTTGACAGGGCGGCTACAAGGCAGGCGGCTCACATTAGTGGTCAAGCGAGGTGCGCCAGATGGGGCAATGCAGCCTGGGATGATGTTGCATGTTGGCCCGAAGAAGAGTGACTACGACTGCATCGGCGCCTCCAGGACGGAGCTACTGGCAACGTCATGGTAGAATGCCCCGGGCTGGTCATGCCTGACGGGTGACAGCCCGTGAGGATGCTGTCCCAATGCGGGTGAGTCGTTGACCAGCTGCTCCGGTCATGCCCAATCAAAGAGCCAAAGCGTTTTTCTTCTAATTTTGGACGACAGGGGGTCTTTGGATGGCCCGGCAGCACAGCTACTGGCTGGCGCGCGCGAAGCGAGGACCAGATGCATATTCATTGGACTCGTTGGCCCGCGCCGGCAGCAGGACAGCCAATGGTCGGTGTTTGCGCAGCCCGGCGGCTATGTGCTTCTTGGCCCCCAGTCATTGGAGGGGAGCCTTCAGCAGGGGACTGCAGCGTGATGAGCGGCGTGGCTGCAGAGTTAGCGGCCGCCAGCCGAATAGGCCAGGGAAACGGACCAGGACCTGGTCGACCAGAGCGGTCGAGTGTGTGCAACGCCACGGCATGAGCACGAGACGTGGGAGCTGGCATTGAGTCAACGGGAACCACTGAGCAGCGCTTGAGGCCCAATGTTGAAGAGGCAGCCAGAGCGACATGAGACACAAAGGCCCGACTTGAGTGCGTCGCAAGCAAGGCGCAGCCGACAAGGCGGGGGAGTCGATGGCTGGATATACGGAGTGGTTGGAGCATGATGGAGCAGGGAGGTTGGTGTCTAAGACGTGCGCGAATGTGTCCGTAATATCCAGCCGCTGTAGCCCGTGCCTCAGGCTGCCAGTCGCCCCCACGGCCCGCACCACCCGTTGACGTCTGCTGGACGCCCCTCCAACAATTGACGATTTTACCCCGCCATGGGTTGCGAGATCTCACGCGTCTCGCCCCAAGAACCTCAACACACGAGTCTGCAGTAATGGCAGACACTGGACAGCCCGATGTCCCGGCGGAGCCTCAAGGCAGGCATGTAACATACTGCGGTGGTACGTCGACCTCGAATCAATGCGCACTAGCTTGGACGGATGCTGACATGGGTGCGCTTCTGCAGTGTGTACGCTGCCGCCAGAGGTGTGACAGCTCCGAACCCCGAGAACAGACACCCCCGAGCCCGTCTTATTGATTGCCGAGTAGTACTGCGAGTATGGCGGAACCGTGAAGAAGTGCCAGGAATGGCTTCAGAAGAACAACAGAGAGATGTACGACCGCATCTGGTCCGCCGGTATGTTGCATTGTCCCAACCATTGCCTGCCCCGGCGCGTGACTGACCGCAACACTCCAGAGGCCCTGGAAGCCGCGACCGCTTCGTTGTCCGTCGAGGCCCAAAAGAGAGCTGCCAAAGACGCCCAGAAGAAGGCTGCCAAGGCTGAAGCCGCCGAAGCGAAGCACGCCGATAAGCTCGCCAAGAGCGTCGTGACCATCAAGCGAATCGAGCGTAACAAGAAGAAGTTTGTCACTGCTGTGATTGGGCTGGAGGCGTTCGGACTTGAACTGAAAAAGGTAAGCAACGGGCTGTGGCACGGCATTATGGACTGGCCAGCGCTGACTAGGAGCAGGTCGCAAAGGATCTCGGCAAGAAGTTTGCAACTGGATCGTCCGTGACGAAAGTGCCCAGTGGTGGCGAGGAGATTGTTGTTCAGGGCGACGTGAGCGAGGAGGTTGAAGAGTTCCTGCTCGAAAAGTACAAGGAGATACCCGAGGATAACATTGAGCTTGTCGACGACAAGAAAAAGAAGAAGGCAGCAGCAGCAGCAGCAGGAGGAGCAGGGTAGAACAACAAGTGCATACCGTTTGATTGGAGAAGCCTCAGCCTTCACATTACATGCCCGAATACTCCTTGCCCGTGAACATGTGCGTCATGACAATTGACCGTCCAGGAATGCCATCCTGGAATCCTTTCCCAATCTGCCCAATAAACGCCGATATCATGAAACGCATAGTCATCGTGAGTCTTCGCAGCCTTAGCCTCGCTTCCGCAAGACGCGTCCGCTGGCACTCGTCGATGCTGGTGCCGCGGCGGGCTTTGCCGTTGCTTTCTTCGTTCCTCCAGCAACGCCCTTCCTGATGGTGCCCATCGTAGTAGTCTTTTTGTTCGCTGGCGCTGCCTTGACAGCACCAGCCTTCCTAACCACCGTTCCCGTGCTAACCTCGCTGGTCTCACTCGTGCCACTAGCACGGCGGCCGGCGCGGGTTGCTGGCCTTGATGGGGGCCCCTTGGACGCGGCAGCAAAAGGCCGCCTACCTTTTGTTCCCGTTGTTATTGTTGTTGTGCCGTTTGAGCTGGAGCTCGCCTCAGACGTTGTGGTGACCTTCCTTGTTCCTCCGTGACGCGTCGCCTTTGCTCTCTCGACCATGCTTGACAGAACACTAGTCACGGCCGCAGACCGGCTTGCTCCACTCGACTTCAGCGGTGAGCCAGGTCGGGCAATCTGTGATTTCGTGGGCGACGCGGGACGATCGCGGTTTGCTAGCCGAGAATTTGATGATGTAGGTGAAAGCACCTGGGCCGGGCGAACGTGGCCGGATTCCATGCCTTGAGCTCCGCGAACTTTTCGTTTCTGGTCCATATTCTCGATCTCGTTCTCCTTGTCTCCGGCAAGCTCGTTGCTGGGGAGGCCGTTAACTGAAGTTGCGGCTATGGGAAGCTGCTTGAAACTCACTTCATGCCCTTGTAAGCGCGCCCAGGTGCTTGCGAGCGAGCAGCGCCGTAAGCAGACTTTTGCGGACTCAAACGAGGCGTGTCCTTGGCCGGCACGAGAGGTGGCCGCCCTCCTGCGATCCGGTTCTGCTCCTGCTCAATGTACTTGAGGAGCAAGTCGCCCATTTTGATCTTCCGTAGAGACGTGGGGATTCTGTTGATTCGGATTTCTATTCGCGATCGAAGACCTTGCGCCTGGAGGTTGTATTGCGCCCGTAGTCTGCGAGCGCGTTCTGTGACTGCATAACACGTCAGCATGAGCCGTCGTCCACATGGAGGAATGGAGATGAACAAACCTTCTAGTTGCAGGTTGTCTATCAGAGCTTGCTTCTGCTGCACGCTGATTCCCATCTTCTGCTTCTTGATAGGACTCCTGTGGCGCGGTGTCGAAGGGCTGCCCTTGAGCGGCACCTTGCTGTCCGCGATCGCGCCGTGCCTCCTCGTCGAAGCTGTCGATTGGTCGGAGCCCCGTTTCCTTTGCCGCACGGGAGCCATCGTAGCTGGTTGTTTGCTGATTGAGTGCGACTGTGAATATGGGTTGTTGTCGAAAGATCATCCGTCAAGGTTTGTGCACGGGTAAATAGGCGAGGTCGTGGGCGAGTTCGCAGCGCGCGCCGTGAGTGGTCGGCGTCACCGGAAGTAAACAAACGGCTCGCCGGAGGCTCGTTATGTAAGCCAGCCGCCAGTTGACCCTGGTCAGTGCTTAGGTGGGGCTCTGCAGGTAGCGGTACATAATGTGAGCCGAAATTGCTGCAAAAACTAATCGACCGACATGTATGACTACTCCCCCCCAAAGCATGGATTGACCAGGCTGAACCGCCATACGCATCTTCATTCGGAGCTCGTCTCCCAAGCACCTGCCAGCCTCGTTCCTCATTCAACCGTCCAGCTTGCACTTACCACAGCACCACGGATCCCGGGCTACTGCAACATTCCGACGGATAGCGATAACTAAAACCAACACCCACCGGATACACCAAAGCAGCCGTCACGATGGTCCTCGAGGCGGTGATGGTTGTCGTGGACAGCAGCGAGAGCAGCAGAAATGGAGACTATCAGCCGACCCGGTTCGACTCACAGGTGGACGCCGTCAACGTCCTCTTCCAGAGCATCACGCAAGGGAACCCAGAATCGTCCGTCGGCCTGATGAGCATGGGCGGAAAGGGGCCCGAGGTGCTGGTCACCCTGACCACGGAGCAGGGCAAGATCTTGGAGGGCCTGCACCGGACGAAGAAGAAGATTGGCGGATCATCTCACCTCAAGACCGGCATCCAAGTTGCTACGGTAACTCCTGTCATGCCCACAGCTTTGTGGTCTCTCGCTGACGTGGTGGTAGCTCGCCCTCAAGCACCGACAGAACCGATCCCAACGACAGCGAGTAATAGTCTTCATCTGCTCACCGATCGAGGAGGACGAGAAGGAGCTTACCCAGCTCGCCAAGAAGATGAAGAAGGGAAACATTTCTGTCGACTTTATCTTGTTCGGCGATCTCGACGACGACGACACACAGAAGAAGCTGCAGGCCTTCAACGACGCCGTCAAGGGCAGCGAAGGCTCGCACCTGGTCGTCATCCCGCCTAGCAGTAAGTTGCTCAGCGACCAGCTTGTCGCCACGCCTATTCTTCTGGGCGAGAACGCCTCTGGACCGGGCGGCTCCGGCGCCATGGGCGGTGGCAACGAGGAGTTCGAGTTCGGATTTGATCCTGCCATGGAGCCGGAGCTCGCTCTCGCCCTGCGTATGAGCATGGAGGAGGAGAAGGCCAGGCAGGAGAAGCGGGCACGAGAGGAAGAGGAGGCGGCCAAGAAGGCCTCTCTGGAGGGCGTCAAGGAGGAAGACGAGTCTGGCCAGGCGAGCGGGAGCGGAGCTCAGAATGGGGACAAGAAGGACGGCGGCGATAAGATGGATACCTCGTGAGGACTGTCCCGTACAAGGGGTTTCGTTCCGGCGGAGCTGTACAATAGACTACCGACAGGGCTTTAGAGGAGATATACTACGCTTATGAATATGGCCAAGTGCTCAACTCCCGGGGCTCATTCGTCCAAACATGACCTGCAGGCCGTCTATTACCGGTTGTTGATCTCTCTAATATATGACAATAATTTCCGGTCAAAAATATCGCAACGAATCGGCATCTCCAGCGAGTAAAAGGGATTCTTCATGACGTAGTCGGCATAGAGATCATATACCCTCCTCAGCGTCAGATCGACATTGGTCTGCGTCGTGTCCGTGAAGAGCAGGAACTTGGTCCCCGTCATAGTGTTGAAGCACTGCATGCGGAAGTTCTCCGTCTCGAGGACTTCCAAGCCCGAGGACGGCTCTGGTCTGTTGGGCAGGTTGTTGCCGCCGGGAGGGTTGACCGGCGGCAAGGGTTTGACGGGATTGAGGCGGGCGGTGATGGCGTGGACGCTGCGTCGTCGCCTGTGAGCCGAGGGCCTTGTCTCGCAAAAGGGGGATGATAGCAAGCACGGGAGGAGAGGGATAGCCTACCCATGGAAAGTGCCAGCGAGGACGAGGTAGTCGTTGGTGCTGATTGTGTTCAGGCCGGCATCGTGGAAGTTCTTGTTGTAGACTAAGCCGCCGGCTTTGTTAATGATGATGAGGGTGAAGACAGTCCTGCCTGCGGTCAGCAAGGGGCCGTGTATCTGGCACAGCAACTGGACTCACATGGCGTCGGTTGGGTTGATGCGCCATCAACGTGCGATGTCCTGTTCCGCTGGCCCCCGTCAGGCTCACCAGTCCATGGAGGCGAGACCATGAACCCTGAGAGCAGATGAGCGACTATTCTGGAGGGCCGGGGGCTGGCCCCGACTGCAGAGTGCGCTGGTACCTTGTCTCGGTTTAAACAGGCGTGAATGCGCTCACTCTTCAAACGCGCGGCTCATGATGGTCGTGATGCTGCTGGCAGTCAAGGAGCACTGAGAGGCTGGGGGAGGCGCGCCTAGTGACTCAGTGAGGCTGCCCCCAAACCGCGCGCCTGCCCCACTAAATTGCATGTGTGCAGGGGTTCTCCGTGGCCCCCCAACTCTCCAACCTTCAGCCTCATCCCAGCTGCAGTCGCCAGCCAACCTCACAAAACTTTTGATTCCAACCATCCCGTTGCGCCGCGCCTACGCGCATCCTCTCGACCAGCCGCCGTCGCCCGCCGCCGCCGCCGACTTCCCCCGGCCACGCAGACCCGCCTGTTGCTCGATCCCAGGACCGCTCCAATCCGCGGAGAGGGCGCCGCCAGCATGTCGGCCCACAAGATGTCGCGCCCGAAGCCGCCTCCGCCCGGCAACGAGGAGGCCTCTGCGACGCTGAACCTCGGCGAGTTCCAGGACGTCGACACGCTGACGCTGTCGGAGGCGGCGCTGGTGCTCAACGCGCTGGTCGCCAAGCGACGGAACGACCGCAAGAACGTGAACGAGACGGAGTAAGCTCCCCTCTGCTGAGCTGCGGCTCGACGATTCGTGGAGGACAAAGCATGCTGACTTGGCTGTTTGTTGCAGAATGCTGAACCAGACGCTTAACTACCTGGACCATTTCGCGCGGTTCACGCAAAAGGAGAACGTCGAGGCCGTGGAGCGATTGTTAAGTTCGCACAAGGACCTGGCCAAGTTTGAGCGCGCGCAGCTCGGTATGCCCCCCAAACACATCATCTGGCAGCAGCGGTGCACATGCTAACAACATCAAAAGGGTCCCTGTGCTGCGAAAACGCCGACGAGGCCAAGACGCTCATCCCCTCGCTGGCGGACAAGATCAAGGACGAAGACCTGCAAGAGCTCCTCGACGAAATCTCCAAACTCCAGAACCGGTGATGGGGGTCGCCGCCACCGACTCTTGCCGAAGACTCTGGCAACACCCCTTTACCCCATTTTGCTGCGTCGTTGCTTTTACATAAACCTCTTGTCGGGTGAAGGGAAAACGGGAACGGAGCTTTTTCCCGTGGAGTTTTGCAGACTGCATTTCAGGCGCAAGGAAAGACTTGGTAGGGGAAATGCTACTTTTGAGAAAGGCCAAAAAGGGGATTTGTCTAGTACGTGAGAGATCAGAATACCCCATAAATTGGAATAAGTGACCGGCGCCCTTTTCTGGCAGTTCGTTTTTATTGATGGCATCGGTTTACAACAGGAAATCGAGTGTCCTGGGTAGGCGTTTTCAACCGGCCTGTAGCCAGAAGAAGCATTGTTGATGCGCCGCTGCATCCTAAACACTCTTTCGGATCCGCAACGAGTCCAAACCTCGGTATAAAACGTCGCAGCAGGGTATTGGGCACGCAACAACGCCAGCAAATGCTCTCTCAAATCAGCGTCAATCTGTCCTCCATCCTCTCGCGTGCCTCGGTTCTTTACGACTGCTCTCCGCCGCCGCCACTGCCACTGCCGCTGCCGCTGGGGCTGCCGACCGCTCTCCACTGGTTCCAGTGGTTGACGTAGCCGGCGTGGCCGCTGTCGGTCCTGATGGCGTTGAGGTTCGCCCGCGGGTCCGCAGCTGGGCTCTCCGGCAGGGTGTACAGGCCGCCGTAGGGCTGGTACGACTGCACGGCTGGACGACTGTACGCGGTGGCGGCGCTGGACAGGGTGGCGGGCTCGGCGGGCAGCTCCACGGGGGCCATGCCCGTGCCGTCCATCTCGACGGCGCCGCTCGGGGGCCGGTGCGGACTCTGGGGCCTGTCGGCGCGGCCTGAGGGGGGTGTTAACGGAGAACGCGAGTCGTCTCGAAAGGAAGCTCGAGAGATATTCACCTCCAAAGGGCCCAAAGGGATCGCTGCTGCTCGCTTGCGTGCCGGTCGTATGGGCAGACATTGGCTGCTGGCCCTTTTCCCCGCCGTTCTCCCCCCCCCCGATGCCCTGGAACGCGACGGCCTCGTCCTCACGGCGGTTGCGTCGGCGGCGCCTCCATGCGATCAGCACGACGAGGAGTATGGCGCTGAAGATGACGCCGCCCACGGCGATGCCGACGACGGTTCCCGATGACAACGTAATGCCCTGGTTGTCCCCGTCAGGGCCATATGGGACGCCGGTGACACCAGGACGAGCTCCTGTAGCAGTCGCAGACGCTGCGTTTGTCGAAGGCTCTTCGGTGAGAGTAGCCGTGTCAGATGAAGGCGTGGGAGGGGGCGAAGGCGCCTCTGAGAACACGAGGGTGTGTCTCGTCACGGTAACAACCGAGTGGTTCGGGATGGTGTGCGTGATGCCCGAGTCGGTCTTCTTGGAGGTAGTCTGGGTCTCCGAGGTAGTCTGAGAATGCTTGTCACCCTCAGTGAAGGTGCTCGCGTCGTCGGAAATGTCCTTGCTCTCAGTCTCCTTGCCCTGGCCAGAACCGCCACCACCGGTGCGAATCCCAAGAGGGCCCTTGTCCGGGCACTCGGGCAAGTCACACGGGTCCGTCGAGCAACACCCTCTAAACTTGTTGCCCACGCACGAGTAGAACGACTTGCCGCTGGGACAGACGGCCCTGTCGTCACGCGGAGCGACGGCGTCGTCGACGAGCATGACTGGCTGCCGGAGGGGCGTTTGTTTGTTTGTGTGTTTGTTTGTTGGAACTTGGGCAGGACGAGGGAAGAAGTGAGAGGAAACAAAACAAGTTTGCGGCAGTGAGTGGCAGAGTCTGGAGTGGCAGCTGGGCGGTCAGTGGGGTGGTGGTGGTGAGTGAATCAGCCGGCAGCGCAACGAGCAGTTGTCCAGCTCGACAGCCTCGCCACGTCAGGGTAGCTGTGGATCTTCTTGCCAACGACTTATTGAAAGGCAGAGGGGTTCAGGAGGGAAACGCCCGAAAGTCGACTGCGAGGCAGTGACAAAGTTCGACCAGCGCGGCAGGCCGGGGGGTGTCACAAACGGGGCCAAGTGGTGCAGTGCATCATGGACAGAGCACGAGCTGGGACGGGCTTGGCTTCCACGGCGTGTGATGTGACGGCGGGAAGGGCAACAAACGCGCCGCAAGAGCTCAAGCCGGGCCCAACAGTCGCCCACCAGGCCTTGACAGCCGTCAGGGACTGTAGCCTGCCGAGGTTTGCTCCAATACGGGTCTCTGCAGCCGTCTATCAGACTTGTCGATTCGTGGCTGAGGGCTTGTTGATTCACTGCGTCACTGCCTAGGTAGGTAGACGGGGCAATGCAATGCCACCAGATACACCTATCCCATCACTGCCTAGCCGCCATTGTCCTTGTCCAGCCCAAACGTCGAGTCTGACGGCGTTTCGGTCCGAAGCGCAAGGTAGACGACATGCCATGGCCATCGCCGCCACCAGCCCGTAGCACAATAGCACCGAACTCGCTTGGATGTTACAGGGTGCCCAATACGAAGTACCGCTTGCTACGTGGGGCATAAACATGGGACCTTCGGCAGCGTGCAGTTGAAATGCGCAACAAACACGGGGGACACGCTCACGTCCTTGCGTCACGTCCGAACGTGGATAGCAACAGTATAACATACTTTAACGGACTGGTAGCCGCCGCTGTTGCCAACGAAACGTTGCATGCGATAATACATCCACTCAAAGCCTGTTTGAGACGGGGGCAAGAAAGCTCTGTACCAATTAGGGAAACATGCCCAAAGTCAACCATGACGCCAGGTCGTTTGATGCTCGGTATACGCTGTGAAACACATATGTCACATAGATCGCCAGCCAGCAACCTTGCCGTCTCTATCAAGCTCTCAACCATTGATTACAGCTTCTCCAGCAGAAGTTTGCTTCCCGCATTGCCCACCGGCGCCTCCGCCTTCTTCTTGCCCTTCTTGCCGCCGTTTTCTGACGACGCCTTCTCCTCCTGAGCCTCCTTGGCTGCCTTTTGCTCCGCCGTCATCTCCGTCGCCGCCTTGTCCAATAACTTCTTGTTCTTCTTGAGCGTCTTCTTCAACGCGTCAACCTCACCAAAGTCACCAGCCTCCACCATGCCGACGATGACGAATGAGCTGGGGCCCGTGGCCCAGTCCATCACATACTCCTTGATGACAGGATACAGGACGTTCGAAAACCCCAGTGGCGGCTCGATCTGGACGACCTTGCCAGCAGCCTTGTCGAACTTGCCGCCCTGGATCAGGGACTTGAGCATGCGACCGCCAAAGGGCGCTCGCGAGATGTGCGGCCGAGGGGATAACTCATCCTCTGCTGGTTCTTCCTTAGGGTCACCGGCAGCAGACTGCGCAATAGCCTCGAGCGCCTTGGTCTTGTCTTCTGCCTCTGAAAGGAGGGCATCGGCGACGAACTGGCAGCCAAATGCAGTAGCCGTGAGTTCCGAGGGCGCAGCTGCAATGACGGACAGCAGCTGCGGCGACAGTGCCGCCATAAGCTCTTTGCGGCGGAGGTCCTCGTCCTTCTTACTGGTCGTTTTCCGAATCTCGTGTACTTCAGCCAACACCTCTAGATCGAAGGCGTGGCTGGCAGGGAAGAGGGACTTTGAAAGACCCTCGAAAAGGTATAGTATAGTCGTCCTTGCGTTGGGGTTGTTGACGGCGCCGACGACATTCTGCACAACTTCTTCCTCCTTGTCGCCCAGGAGCTCCGGGAAGATGGACTTGGCCACCAGCTTCGTATCGTCGACGACGTCATACGCTGTGAGAATGATGACGTGGGCATATGGGTCGCCAGACATGAGGACAAAGGTCTCCCGGTATGTCTTGAGTAGTTGCTTCCGGTCCTTTGAAGACCCGTATGCGAAAAGCATGCAGGAAAGCCGAGCACCGGACTTGGTAAAAGCCATGTTCTTCAACAGGTCACCGCTTTCATCTCCCTTGATAAGCTCGAGGAACTCGTTGAACTCTTCGGTTCCGGGCTGCGTGTTGACAAAATATTGAAACATGGCGTCGTGTAGCATCGTGAAGCCAGTCATCTTCTTCTGGATGAGGGAGTTGATCATGTCCAGCAGGCTCTTCATGATTGGGCCACGTTTGCTGGGCTCATTGCCGAGGATTTCCTTGAGGTCCGCCGTGGTCTTGGTGTCCCTCGTCATTTCTCGGAGAGTAAATTCGGGCCCGTACCACTCGCGCAGCAAGATGGCCTTGTGCTCCTTGGTCGCCACTGTTCGGTAGATATCGTCCAGGATCCACGACGCCTCGGCATGGTTGATGAGTTTCCGAACCTTGCCGTAGAAGTTGGGGATGACCAAGTCCCGAATCTCATCGTCATTCTGCACCAGCAGCTTGCCAATGAGGAACTTGGCGTATCGGCTCTCGGCGAGTTGTGCGTAGCTTCCCTCGAGCTCCTTGGCAATCTGCTTTCGCTGCTCGGGCGTCGAGTATTTGATGGCGGTCTGGACTGCTCGAACAGCATCGTGCTTCAGGACGAAATCCCTGCAGCGGCCGGTGATGATGCCGAACAGCTCCTCCACAAGTTTCTGCCTCTCGTCCTTGGGGACGTGGGACTTCCTCCGCAGCTTCTCCCAGATCTTCTTGGTGCGCTGGACTTCGTCGGCCAGGGGCTTGGCAGCCTTTCGTTCTTGAGCCAATTGCTTCTGCTTTGCATGAGATTCGCGCGACGTCAAGCCAGCTGCTAACCATCAGTAACCATGGCCCGAGACGTGAGTAGACGGGAAACTTACTGCGGTCGAAGTCCTTTGCATTTCCGGTACCGTCGGTCTTCTTTGCTGCCTTGCCATCGGCCTTTGTATCCAGCTTCACACCGCCATCATCCGAATCCGAAAAGTCTTCAAAGTCGTCGGACTCTTCCTTGGCGGCCTTCTTGGGCGGCTTAGAGTTGCTGAGGCGGGCCTTCTTGACCTTGCCATCCGGCTTGCCCTTGCTAGCAGAGGCAGCTTTCCGCTTGTGCCCGGCTTTAAGGTCCTTTGCGGCCATTTTGTGAGTCCGTTGTCGAGGATCCTGGTGCCAATTGAGTCTCGACGATGGGGTTTGCAGATTAGACGCCAATGCGATCCAGTTCTGCAGCAACTAATTCTGCTGCTGGGCGGTCACCCAAATTTTTTGATTTTCTGCCGAGCGGTGAGTGGGCCGTTGGGCCTGATACGGCGCCGAACCCCGCTATGGAGCGACCTCCCCACCGCGATTGTCCAGGTTCCTGACGGTGCCTGATGTGGGAGACATCAACTCGTGCAGTACCTTTGTACAGAGAATTATTTGGCAATCGGCTGCCAAATCTCTCAAGATGGGTCGTGAAGAGCAGGTCGAGGAGCGCGAGGTCCTCGAGTCCATTTTCCCTGAAGAAATCACCGGTAGGCACATGGCACGCGCGACCGCTCAACTCATCCCGCAGGGTCTAACCAAGCCACAGACATATCCGAGACCGAGTTCAGGATAGCCGTCACGCTGGACGTCCTTGGCGAAGAAGATGATGAAGAAGCCGAAGCCCCCCAATTCATCCTCCAAGTCCGCTACCCCCCAGACTACCCCGACTCCGCGCCGCACCTCGACCTCATCGCGCCTCCCAATGCCCCCTCCCACCCCGACTTCAGCGTCGCCGACGACCGCGAGCAGCTCCTCGCCGGCCTCGACGAGACCATCCAGGAGAGCCTCGGCATGGCCATGGTCTTCACGCTCGTCTCCGCACTCAAGGAGGCCGCCGAGCAGCTCATCCAGGACCGCAAGGACGCGGTCGCAAAGGTGCACGAGGAGGCGCTTCTAGCCGCCGAGCGCGAGGAGAACAAAAAGTTCCACGGCTCGCTCGTGACGCCCGAGGCGTTCCTAAAGTGGCGCGAGGGCTTCCTCGAGGAGATGGAGGAGCAGGAGCGCAAGGAGGAGGACGAGAGGCTGGCCGAGCTGAAGAAGGCAAGGGTCAAGGAGCCGGTCAAGTTGACGGGGAGGCAGCTCTGGGAGCGGGGGCTGGCGGGCAAGGGAGACGAGGGCGAAGACGAAGAGGACGGTATGCCGACGGAGGGTATGGAGAAGCTGCAGGTGGAGGCTGCCTGAGATGTGTAGACGAACATTGCATTACACGGTGTTGGGTGGACTATTACTGGGATTCATGAGTGGGAGGCATATCTCACCTGCATATGACGCTTGGGCATACGAAAGACAGAAGGATGTCAATCGCAAGAGAAGCGACGCATACACCGGGTATATAAATGTCGGATTTCAGAACAGATGTATCCACGATATCTCTCCGCACACAGCGATCCTCGTATCCCATCGAAGCAAGCCAATTTGATCGTAGAAGTTCTACCCCAACGCCGTCTAATGCCGCTTCCGTTCGTTCCCTTATTGTACCCACATCCTCCCTTAATCCTGCATCTCCTCGTCATCCTCCCCGCCGTCCTCGTCACCGCTGTCCTCCCAGTTCTCCTCCTCGCCTTCTGGCATCTCGCCAAGCTCCTTGTTGATGCTCTGGAACAGCTCTACGGCATGCTCGCCGAGCCGGTCGTCCTCGTACTCGAGCATCGCGTACAGCTTCAGGCACTGGGCCAGCCACTTGCGCGCCGTGGACCAGGTCGACTTCCACTCCTCCGCTGGATTGCCGTTTTGCTCCTGGGCCTTGGCGTCGCGCTGCTTCTCGCCGGTCATGAAGAGGCACCAGCCGCCGAGGTACCACGCCTCGACGCTCTGGTCGTCGTCGGTGGTCAGGCGCTCGAGCACCTTTAGCGCATCTTCCTCCAACTCCGTCTCGATCAGCAGGCGTGCCAGGCCGATTCTCGTTGGAAACTCGGGGATGGCCGGGTGTTCGGGCGGGAGGTCCTGCCACAGTTCCAGGCTCCTCTTCAGGGCTCCCTTTGCCTCGTCGGTGCGCTCCTGGGAGATGCGCACGTTGGCCACCGTCTGCCACGTCTCAGCAGAGCTTGGCGCAATCATCATGGCCTCGGTGATGAGCGTTTCGCAGCGCTGCTCGGCATCCTCCTCCCACGACAGGTCCGTCATGTAGACCTCGGCCACCGCACACAGCACGCCGCCGAGCTTCAGTTGTTTTTCGTCGAAATTCGCCTGTTGGTCGGGCGTCCTGCTCGCAATGTCGGACAGGTTCCGAATCTGTTTCCGCAACGTCGAGGCGCCGCGCTCAAACCAGTTCACGCTGTCTTGGCCGCCATCTTCGCTCAGCTGCGCCATGAGCAAGAACTTTTCCGGCCCGCCGCCGACTTTCTCATCCACCATTCCATCCTCGTCCAGCTTTATCGCCCGCTCAAAGAAGCCGCGCGCCTCGTCGACGTCGCCGGTTTCGACGTGAAGGACGCCTAGCAGATTGAGTGCTCTCAGCTCAAAGTCGCCGCCTGGTCCTGTTTCCTCCAGCGCTCGTGTTGCCAGAATGATGGCCTCGTCGAGGTTTCCTACTGCGAGTTGCGTCTCGGCGTCGGTGAGCAGCGAGCTCGGGCTCGGCTCTCTCTTGTTCTTGGGCCGACTTGGCGCCATCGCTGTAAATTGTGCTCGGAGGGGTCTCTATCCTCAAAGTATGTGGTGTAAGTTGCACAAGGAATGCCTCTGAAAGTGCGCATGTGCAAGTCGCGAGAGTCTGGTCTATGAAGTCGCCAGTCACTCGCTCGCTCACTGCGGCTTGCGTCTCGCTCATTGAAAAATTTGGGCTGCGCATGTTATCGATAAGGACCGGGACTGACGTCGGCGGGGCAGGGTGCAGGTCAGCAACATCCGATTCCAGCTTCTTCGGCGTCGGACGAATGAACCAGATCTCTCTTACCGTTACCCTTCATCAGCGGAGCCGACGAGAGCCGTTCCGCAGAGACCTGCAATTGAAGTGATATCGCCCTCTCTGAACACAAATCGCCGTTCTCATCTCTCGTTTCAGTCGACTCTCGCTCACTGTCCCGCCATCACAAGCCACAGCCAGCAGTTCCCAGACTCATCGACCAGCCATGTTCACCGGCATCGTCGAAGAGATTGGGGGTGAGTCTGCACCCATACCAACGTACGCATTGTTCATGGCTGACATACGCAGTCGTCTCCCACCTCGACACCAACGACTCCACTGGTGGCACGACCCTGACCTTCACCATCCCCTCGGACTCGGAGCTCCTCAAGGACTGCCATGACGGCGACTCCATCGCCATCAACGGCTGCTGCCTCACCGTCACCTCCTTCACCCCCAACAGCTTCAAGGTCGGCGTCGCGCCCGAGACGCTGCGCATCACCAACCTCGGCACCCTCAAGCAGGCGAGCCGCGTGAACCTCGAGCGCGCCGTCCGCGCCGACACCCGCATGGGCGGCCACTTCGTCCAGGGCCACGTCGACACCACCGCCGAGATCCTGTCCGTGGCCCAGGACGGCAACGCCCTGACCTTCCGCTTCGCCCCCCGGAGCCGCGACATGCTGCGGTACATTGTGTACAAGGGCTTCATCTCCATCGATGGCACGAGCTTGACCGTCACCAAGGTCGACGACGTCGAGGGCTGGTGGGAGATTATGCTCATCGCGTACTCGCAGGAGCGGGTGGTCCTGGCGCAAAAGGGCAAGGGTGACACGGTGAACATTGAGGTGGACATGATGGCCAAGTACGCCGAGAAGTCGCTGGCAGGCCTTCTCGGGGCAGAGAGCGGCACCGCGTCTATCCCCCTGTTGGAGAAGATGGTGCAGCGGATAGTTGCTCAGGGCCTCGGCGGCAAGCCTTGAGGTGGTGTGATCGTATAAATCATGTCGTGTTGTCCATTCATTACTGGGTATCATGGTGAACTCTCATCTCGGCCCAGACCCCTTGTTAGTTTCAAAAATTTCAAGCGTCACCCCAGACCTCGGCAATCTTCTGGCTCAATGCCTTGCTGATCTTCTGTCTCGTGACCAGGTGATCCAGCTCGCCGGATACCAGCTCCCGTCTGCGCTTCTTGCCGTGCTCGCCCGTCCCGCAGGCCTCGAATGCCTTGACAAAGTCGTACGGTGTCTTCCATCTCTTCTGTATCTCCAGCGCCCGTTCTCCCGTCACACCCCTCGTCGTCATGAGCATCTTGAGAAACACATCCCGAAGAGTCATCATCTCCGATTTCGAGGCCAGAGACGCAAAGGCGGGATAGCTGATGTAGTATCCTCCCCAAGGCTCCCTGTCGCGCAAATGGTTCAACAACGGTAAATAGTTTTGGGCCGTGAGAATCTGTGTCGGGATGACTTTGAGAGACTTGCGCTCGTAGTCGCGCTTCAGCATGCCTGTTAATCTGGACAGGTACTTGATGGTTTCATCCATCTTCGCTGTCCTCTTGACGAAATAGCCATTGACCACTTGGGTGGACGCAATGGCCGATTGAACCGCCTCCTCGTATCTCTGGAACGAGGCCAAGTCCATTGAAATCTCCTCGATGATGTAAATCACCTTCTTCACGCCAGACCGGTTGAGTCTGAATTTTTGTTCGTGGAACCGACCGTCCTTGATACTGCCGATCAAGTCATCGAGGCGCTTTCTCTCCACAATCCAATCCAAGACGATCTCGTCTCCCTCTGCTCCGTGTCTGGACAGCAGATTGGGGTCGTGAAGCTTAGCAATCCACTGAGCGTCGCCGACCTCCAGACTCCTCATGATGGGCTTGACGCCCTGCTTGGCCAGCTCGTCCTGCATGTAGTCACGATCCGTCTTGGCCCGGACTTCGCGCACGTCAAGGACCAGGTGAACCGAAAAAGACCCAGGAGGCAGTCGAATCGGGGTGAAGTCGGGTAGAGAGCTCTCTCCAGTGACTATGGGGCCTTCCGCGACGATATTCTGATACGGGGACGCGTGCTCCCGAAGCATTTCAACCTCGGGAGACGGAGAACGAAATGTCGGAGCTGGGCCAGGTTCGGGATCCAATGGTTGCCTCGATCCCTGGGGGCCAGACTCATTCTCCTTATTCTCGGACCGCCACTCGCGCGTATCCTTGATCCGCTTTGCCACGTCCCAGCCTTCGTCAGTCAACGCATAACGTCGCAGTGGCCTGCCCCTCTCATAAACGAGCTCCTTCTGGACCAGCGTCTTCATCGAGTTCCAAGCTGTATAAAACTTTGTGGGATCGCTGGGGGCGGTAAAAGACGCATCGCAGTGCGGCTGGGAGACTTCAATGAGCTCCGCCTTGGTCATGCTAGCGGTCGCATCCTCGGGTAGCGTCGCCAGGCCGAGAACGAGGGCATAGGCGCCGGAGCGAAAGGTAGGGACGTAGGCTTTCGGCTGTCTCGTCTTCCTCTTCTTGGGCGCAGGGCCCCCGGCTGCGGTTCCATCCTCCTCCCTCTGGGCCCTCTCGGCCGCCTTCCTCACTTGAGGATGCTCCGGAATTGGCAGGCCATTCTGCTGGCAGTGCTTTTGCAGGGTTTCCGTGAGACGCTCGCACAGCTTCGGCCCAAAGCCCTTTAACTGCTGCAGCTCCGCAGGGTGTTGGAATGTCAGGGGACACGCCTTGAGCGATTCGTAGGCTTTTTTGTATGTGGTGATGCCCTTGGAGTTGCGTTCGCGGGCGACGTCGAGCCATTCCTTGACCCAAGCCAGGAGCTGCGGATTTGCGCACTCGGTGTCGTCGTGCGCCATGATGAGAGGACGGCGTCATGAATCCATCAGCCGAAAGCTGAGCAAAAGAGCGAAACAGACCCAAAAAGAGACGATAAAGAGCCAACTGCGAGAAGCCAAAAAAGCAACTGGCATTAAGCCAGCTTGAGCAGATGCGTTGTATGTCGACAGCCGTCCATCAATGGTGAATCGCGTCGCGCTTCACAGCACACCAGGCACAAACGACAGGTCAAGGAATTCGGGGTATGGTTGCATTTGGCTGGCCGTGGCGAGTGGCCAATGAGAGCGCGGCGGGTTGCCGTGGGCAACCGGCGCTGGGGTGAGTCGACGCGAATCGAGGCAAGGCAGCGCCTCACCGCCTTACCGACTACTCTAGAAATAAATTTCTTTTTAGTTCTGCCTCTTTCATAGAGAGGAAGAAGGAGCATGACATTTTCTAGCTAGTTGGCAGGAGGGTTGCCCCTTTATAGGTTATAGGTGGCTGCCACACAGTCTGCTTGCGCGGGTGTCGTCTTTCCTCGCCAAACCATTCACGACCAGCTTGATCAAGTTACGAATCGACTTGATCAGTTTAGGAACCGACTTAATCAAGTTACGAATCGACTTAATTAGTTTAGGAATCGACTTAATTAATTTAGGAACCGACTTGATCAGTTTGGGGATCGACTTGATCAATTTGGGGATCGACTTGATCAAGTTGGGAACCGACTTGATCAGTTTGGGGATCGATTTACTCGGCTGGAGAACCGGTTTGTCTAATTCTCTTTCGATACACATCTCTACCCTCTCCTCGGCGTCAACACGGGAATACCCATCCCAGTTTTTCCACGTACAATATCTGAGCTTGTACAATTAGATGGTACGTTACCCTTTATATATCGTGGTTACAAGATGTTAATAATAATGGAAGAGAATACGGTCGACCACATCCTCCTTGCGCTCGATATCCCGATGGCTGCAAATGCAACCACGCATGATAAAAAGGCTACAATTCGAGGACACTGGATGTGATACGGGACGATG
>PKSG01001062.1:27246-72579 GCA_002916505.1 Tolypocladium paradoxum | reverse complement strand
GGCGCTGCTCCCTGCCATGCGCGTATACTAAACGTGGCGGCGGGGAGGTAGAAAACGGGGCCGTGTGCGAATAGCAAATAACCGTGTGAAATTATGAATACTCTTAAAAAAGCCCAGTCAAGGGAGTGGTGGTGTCACTGTCACTGTCACGTTACCTATTCTTGCTCCCTGCCACCCACGAGCACGGAGACGGACAATTGGAGTTTGCTATTTTCGTTATTTTACTCCTTCTCTCTTGTCTTGGTGTGTATGGCTCTCTCGAAGAACTCGATCTGCGTCCTGAACCCAGGGCGGGCAGCCGAGGCATCTGGAGCTTGTCTCTCTCGAGGACTTCCCCCTTTCCTAGTCCACTACCGTAAGAAAGGCTGTATAGTGAGAGAGATGATCTTCCAGGGCCAACGGAACAGCGTGAAGGGATGGGCGTGTGACTCGTCCCCCGGTGCGGCGCTGTCCTCCACATTGAATCAGCGACAGACGCTCTGGCCACGGAAGCGAAGTCTCCAGAAACGTTAAACCGCTGTTTCGGTGTAAGCCATCCAAGTCGTCCAAGATGACCAGCAGGCTTCACCGAATGCCACGACTGCGAGTATGTGATTGTTACAGAGGAGTAACATGGTCACCCGTCGTGGCAAGCAGGACACGGCGGACGAGGCCAAACTGTGCACGTTCGTGAGGGTACAAACGTAATAATCAAGTAGAGCAAACAATTCTGGCAATTTGCCAAGCAGCGGCGCCTTCGACGGGCCGGCACCGGCTTGATTTAGCCAATCAATACTCGAATTGCCTCAATCTAGCCAGTCAACCCGAGTATTCCCATCCCGTAAAGTTACTGGGCGGCTGGTTGAACAGTAGTTCCACATCTTGCACGTTTGATCTCACCAACAGCCTTGCCATCAAGCAGTACTCTGTGCCATGCCGCATCCAAGACACAATCATGTCGTACGTTTCATGATCCTCCAGCAGCCAATTGGTGCTCCTATCTTGCTCAATCTCCTGCCAGCCCCGTGAGCGTGTTTCCACGCCCCAAGACAGACTCGATTCGCTTCAGCTTGCTCCGTGCATCGATTGCAACAGGCTGGTCCTAGCGCGGCAGCGACAAGATGCTCAAACATGCTCACGCTGGGTCACGACGTTACCTGCCAACCATGTTCACGACGACTCGCCGATGAGTCTGTTCTCCACACGACTGTGCGTTTCCGGGTTTGCCAACAAGGTCGCAAGGGGGTTTGAGCGTAATAGTTTGTATTGTTGCCGAGTCGGCTCGGCTGATGATATTAAACACGGCCTGGCTCCCGTCCGCCCTCGGCAATGGATCTTGGAGACTTCCTTTTTGTCCAGTCGTGAGCTTGTGTCTTCTCTGTTGGGCATTGAACGATGTGGTACCTCCCGATATTGAATCAGCCCGTGCAGTTCCATTCGTCTCGCGACCCGGGCACGTGCAATCTCACACCTGAGCAATGTGCCTACAAGTCCCAATACTGGGTGTTCTGGTATACTCATGTTCTTCCAAGTTCAAGTACAGAATCGAGATTGTTGACCATCATGCAGGTACGAGGCCGACCTCGTCTACGCCCTCCCAACCGTCTACTTCTTCGTCTCCGCCATCGCCCTCTTCGCCATCGCCCGCTTCACCTCCGACTACGCCCCCGAGAGGCTCACCGGCAGCGCGGCCTGGCGCCGCTCTGTGTCCGCCCTGCGCTTCCTCTCGTACAAGAGCTGGCGCGCCGGCAGCTGGAACTCGCAGCCTCTCGGCGTCTTCCTCCTCGGGGCTGTAGGCGCCGTCTTCTTGGGCGCCCTGACGCTGGGCCCCAGACCGTATTACTGGCCGACGGACGCTCACTACGGAAACTCGCCGCCCATTGCGACACGGACGGGCTGGCTCGCCCTGGCTTGCGTGCCGTTCGTGCTGGCGCTTGGGGCCAAGGCGAACATGGTTTCGGCGCTCACTGGCGTGCCGCCTGAGCAGCTCAACGTCTGGCACAACTGGATCAGCTGGGCCATGTTTGTGCTGGCGCTCATCCACACGTTCCCCTTCATCGTCTTCCACAACCGGGCGGGCGACACGGCAATGGTGTTTCGCGACGGGGGCGTGTGGCTGGCTGGAGTCATTGCCCTCGTTGCCCAGGCTTGGCTGACGTTCATGTCCATCTCATGGATCCGGTATGTCGACACTGGCTTCGATGTGAGCATATGGATAAGACAGGGGTTGACATGGTGGCAGCAACCGCTGGTACGAATTCTTCAAGGCTACCCACTACTTCTTCGCCGCGGCGTTTCTCGTCTTCTTTTTCCTCCACTGCAGCTTCCGGCTGACCTCGTGGGACTACTTCATCGCCATGGGCGCCATCTACCTAGCCAGTCTGTCCTACGCCGTCGGAAAGACCTGGTTCAAGTACGGCATCAGACACACGGCACGTCTGCGCCTCGAGACGCCGGACTCCTTGCGAATCGCCGTGCAGACCAAGTCCAGCTGGAGGCCTGGCCAGCACGTTTACCTCCGCTTCCTGACCTGCGGCGTCCACGTGCTCACCTCCCATCCCTTGACCGTGTGCTCATTGCCAGGGGCCGACGCCAGGGGCGGAGAGCTCATCTTTCATGTTCAGCCCCGAGGAGGTCTGACACGCAGACTGGCGAGCCTGGCCAAGAAGCAGCCAGACGCGGGCGTCAAGGTCCTCCTCGAAGGTCCGTACGGCGGCCTGCCCATGAGGTGGTCGAAAGGCTTCGACCGCACGCTGGTCGTCGCTGGCGGTTCAGGCTGCGGCCTGACCCTCTCTCTGATCGAAGACTGGCTCCGCAACCGAGGCGCATCTTCAGGAGGGGACCTCAAAGTCGTCCTCGCCACGCGCGACCCTGAAATGCCCATCTGGTACATGGAAGAGCTGCAGCACATGGCCGAGCGCCAGCGCGGAACCAACCTCGCCGACATCCCCGGCCTCAGCATCGCCCTGTACGAAACCCACGCCTCGCCCGCCGCCAGCCCCGTCACGCACTCTGGATTCGCCTCCTCGGGCGATGATGACGAAAAGCGCCAGCAGCAGCCGCGACTCCGCGAGGACAGCAACTCCACAGCCTCGCTGTTCAGCATAAAGTTCTTCCGCGGACGGCCAGACACGGGCTCCGCCGTCAGGGAGCTGTCGCTGCAAGGGCCGCACGGCTCCGTTGGCGTTGCCGTGTGCGGACCGTCTGGCATGGTCCATGACGTGGCAGCGGAGGCTGCAGCACAGCAGCAGAGGATTGTCAGGGGCCAGAGCGGCGCGTCCGAGGTGTGGTTCCACAAGGAGGCTTTCTCGTGAGTATTCTCCTCGTGAGCAAGTACAGCGATGCGTTGCTAACCCTTCTCATAGATATTAGTTTGTCGTACATGAATAGACCTTGAGAGGGGGGGTGGTGGACAACTCGATTGATACCCCATTGCATCCGGCTACCATCCTGTGCGCTTCAGGGGGGATTTGCAACGCACGCGGGATAGACTGTAGACATTTCCAGGCTCGTAAAGTGTTTCATTCCGCTCAAGACGGCCTTGCGGCCACATAAATCTCACGTAGATTCTCCACCATACACGGTGACTGGCTCTCCGACTTGAATTGTCGGCGACTGGCTCGACGGCCCGTCCTGCTTCCCCCCTGACTCATGTCGCATGTGCGAACCAAAGTACACCTTTCCATCAAACCTCCTTGTCTTGGCCAGCGTGGCATACGGCTCTTGCCTCCTCTCCGTCGTGGCCTGGTCGACACAAACCATGTGGCACCGCCGGCAAGCGCCGAGGAACGTGAAGTCTTGGTTCCCAACGCGGATCCCGCTCCAAGAGTCCTCCGAATACGCCGGGTCTCTCGGCTCCCGTGCTAAGCTCTCGACGACTATATTTGCCCGGAAGGCAGATTCTGGGACAGCGTCTCCGCCCCTGCTTTCGATCTCTTCGTTCAGCGCGTCGACGCTGGCGCTGTGAACCAACAGAATGGGGCTCTCGTTGGAGAGTAAAATCTTGCCGTGCTGCTGTTGTTCCGAGTCAGAGTCCGGCGGTGACTGTATGTCAGGGAACGAGCCGGGAAGTCTGCGGAACTTATCCGCCTGCTGATGTTTCTGCATCCGGGCTTTGGATGTCCGACTACCTAGCCCGCGACCGCCAGGCGGGAACCTCGCCAACACGCATGGCACTCCAAGGGTATCGGTGAAGAAGTCGTTTATCTCGGTTGAGATGTATGTCTGCGTAGAAATGTCCTCTCCACAAACCCGTGATGGCATTTGACGACCCTTGTCGTCAAAGAAAGCCGGGTTGGCGGAGAGCGGTATTTCCACATAATCGAGCACGCAGCCTTGTGATTGTGCCTGGTATTCCACGCGCAGTGTCCCTCGATCAAAGTCCAAAACCGGCCGAAGCAGCGCCATTTTGGGATACCGCTTTTGGCTGAGAGCCTGGCCAGAGCCTCGATGGACAAGGCACCACTCGCGATCCCACGCGAGTCCCTCTGGCCTAACCTCCCAGCGAGTTCCTAGTGGGACACCAAAGCCTCCACAACTCTTGATGGGGAAAACAGTGATCGTCTTGACTCGGAGGCTTGATAGTCGTTTGACGGGAGTCGCCTCGAGCGTGTTGAGGTGTGGCTCCACAAGTGCGTCTTCCACAAAGAACTCTCGTACAAAGTCGATGAATCTCTGAATGTCCGACTGGGTGCTCATTGCGCCAAGGCTGGCTCTGATGACGCCTGTAGGTTTACCGGCCATGACATCGCTGTCTGTTCCGCATCGAAATCCAGCCGAGAGATTTCGTTTCATCTCCCATGGCTCCAAGCCCAGTGCTGAGGCAATTCGTCCGGGGCTACATAAGCCCCCGGTTCGGACATGCATCTTCTTCAAAATCGCCAACTTCTCGAACTCGGCGAGACTGACCCAGCCGCCTGCGCTGTTGGCGACGTTGAAGGATACTATCGGTCCGGTTCCAAGAGGCTCTGCGTCGCCAGGGGCGTCGGTGTACATGACGCAGACCGGTCGTCTATTGCTGTGTCGCAGGGAGCGCAGACCATCGCAAATTTGCTGCGCCAGGTAGGTCGTGTGCGCACTAATTCGGTCCATCGAGCCAAAGAGCCTCAGGTGAGCTTTCAACGCTGCATCGATTGCCATTATGTTGTGGAACGGAAGGGTGCCATCTTCCAGACGCTCGTGGAGAAATTGCGTCTTCCGGGTATGCCACTGCTCCCTTCCGCACACCACCATGTCAACAGTCCCTCCTCCAAAATACCTTCGGTGATCGAAGACAGACTCTGCAGAACGCCGTACAATCAAAGCACCAAGGTCCGGAAATCCAAAAATTTTGTACAGACTCAGAACGGTAAAGTCGGCGGCGAAGTCAGGAGACCCGAGGTCCAGCTGCGAGGTCGCACTAAATGAAGCCGCATCGAGAAGGGTATATAAACGTGGCGAGTCTTTCACGGCCTTGCCTTTCAGATGCTTGGCCCACGAAAGAGGGCATCGTCGCCCGTCCATGTGAGATTGCGCAGAAAAGGAGAAGAGAGCTGCAGATGGTGTTTGAGAGGTGCGGTTGAGAGGGTCTTCGCCGCCCAGCCATGACTGCACGCCCCCGTCGTCAAGACATACGCTGTAATTTGCATCCTCCCGGGCTCCGACCAAGCTCGTGTGACACGCTTCGTGGTATGCATAGACATAGCCTTGGGGTAGCGATTTCATTGCGTCGACGACCAGCTTCACGCCGGCCGTGGCGTTGGCCACAAAGACGAGGTCGTAGTCGGCGGGATCCCCCTTGAAAAAGCTCAGCAAGCGTATTCGTATGTCGTCAATCCGCATGGTCGAGAGCTGGGACGGCCATGACGCGGAGTGTGGATTTCCGTACAGCACCGAGGTCATCTCAGCTGCAAAGGCGTCCATCAAGGACTTTGAGCACAGCGTAGACCCCGCATGATCCAGGTAGACGGAATCTGGAGCGTCGTTCAATATCGCCAGCCGGCTCTGCCAGGCATGGACGGAGACTCACCCTTGAGCATGGGATATTCCAGCTCTCGGAACTCGTCGACGGCCGCATTATAAGCGGCCCCGGAGCGGCTTGCCATGCTCCGATGTTGCTGCAAATGGCCAGGTGGTTTGGATAGATGTTGCGGCGAAGTCTGACATCAAGTGGGCTCCATTTAATATCGCTCGGTCGCGAGATGCTGATGAAGCTGAGGGTTCCTACTTCCCACATAAGACTGTGTGACACGGAGACGATGGTCAAAGTCTTTCATCCTTTGCCGAGCCGCAGACCCAGTCCTCCTGTGCCAATGCTTGCAGACGGCGCCCAGACATTGTCGGGCAGGACACGCCGCTCTTTTGACCAGTTCGAGGATGAATGCGTCTGTATGTGATGGCCGTTTTCGGTTGCCGCCGCTGAGTCGGAGATCGCCACCCTCCAGGCTCCAGCTTCGGAGCGTAGCAGTGGCGCTCCCATTGGCTGGCTGGCTTCCAGGCCGTTTACAGTCTCGACCCGCCCAAGCACTGTGCCGCTAGCCCTGCTTGCGCACCCGTTGGACAGTGCCCGATTCTCTGCTGACACTGCACACGTCCCCACAGCGAGCGCTAATTACTTGTAGCTGCAAGCCATCCACTGGCAGGCATCAGAACACGGTACTCGTAGCTTCGCAGCTCCACCACCGGCTTCCGATTGAGCCTCCTCCAACCCTCACTCATCACGCTCGGCGTTGTCAAACGGAGCACTAATTACAGCGCGCAGCCAGGCTTCCCAGGAGCGGCTCTCATTGATTCAGTTCGTTGTCTCTTTCTCTCTGCCACGTTCATTCTGCTTCTTCTTCTTCTTCTACTTCTTCGACTTCTCCCTCCTCCCGCCACATCAATCGTCAATGGTCAGCCCCATGCGCCTCTGTGCCGTCCTCATTCTATCCATTTTCCATCGCACCTCTGGCCCTCTCGGCAATTGTTGGCTTGATCCTTTCCCTCATCCGTTTGCCTGTCAATTTACGCCTCGAAGCTAACCTTGATTCTCCCCCCGACTTCGTTGTCGCCTACCTTCGTTGTCATCATCACGTCTACCTCTACTCCACACGTCTCTTTGTTTAGAATGTCCTCTCTAACAGTCTCTGTGCCGCTCGCCAACAGGTAAAGGCTTCTGCCAGCTCCTCGACAAGACTACATACCAGCTGATGTTGAAGCGGACCACGACGACGCTCTTTACATTTGGGACCTCGGACCTGCAGCCACGCACCCCGTTACAAGCATGGACTCATACACATCGTACCGAGATTCTGGTGCCAGGTCTCCCTCGGAGCGAACGTGGGGTCGCGACGATCGTGACGACCGAGCCGATAACCATTATCGCGGAAGATCACCTGGTACGTCCAGCCCCAAGCATTTTGGCGCCGTCGACCTACAAACACCACCCACGGACTCCTCGGGACCAACATGCCAGGGCTAACTGACAGGCTTTACCAGGGAATGACAGAAGAGATCGCCGACGCTCGCGCTCGCCAGCCGCGGTCGACCGGTACGAACCCCGACAGCGCCGAGAAGACCGCGACAGAGACGACCGCCGCCGAATAACGTCGCCACCAGCAAATATTGATCGCTATGTTCCTGGCCAGGATAACTCCTCCCCGCCTGGAGTAACGGTAAACCCTCTCGCGGACCCTGCTCGGCTCCCGTACCAGGTGGGCTTCTCGTACTTTGGAGAGTGGTGGAGGATGAACGAGAAGATCAAAGACGAAAAGGAGCGGGCTCGCACTGGTCGCAGACGAGAGCCTGACAGGAACCGTGGGCCTCGTGAAGCACAAGAGGAGCGCGAGAAGGAAAAGGCCAAGATTCAGGCAGCATACGATTCCTACAAAGAAGAGCTGCAGGCAAAGATGGCACGGACCTTTGTCACCGAGCACAAGAAGGAACAGTGGTTCAGGGAAAGATATGTCCCAGAAGTCCGGGATGACTTGAGGGCCAAACTCAACGAGATTCGACGGGGTGCCTACAGCCAATGGGAACAAGATCTGGAGTCTGGCACTTTCGACGAGTTTTCACTTGAAGGGCTTCCCAAGAGCGAAAGCAACGGTAACGGTGGCGTCGTCGAGAAGGAGGAGGGCGAAGCGACAGCGAGCAACGAGATTCTCGGTGTGGGCGATCTTATCCCGGCAAATGGCGCGGATATCCGCGATGAGAATCAGTTCCAGCCGACGTTGCTCATCAAGACGATTGCGCCCCACGTCAGCCGTCAGAACCTCGAGGCGTTTTGCAAGGAAAACCTGGGTGAAGAAGAGGGCGGGTTCAAGTGGCTCTCTCTTTCTGATCCCAATCCCAGCAAACGCTACCATCGCATCGGCTGGGTAATGCTCCACCCTTCTTTCGAAACTGCGATGCCAGTCGACCGAGTCGAGCCTAAGGACGAGGACGGTGACGAGGTGTTAACGTCGCCCCAGCTCGTGTCCACGGCCGACAAGGCCCTTGACGCAGTGAATGGCAAGACTGTCAAGGACGAAGTGCGAGGAGATTTCGTCTGCCACGTTGGCGTTCACAGTCCGCCGACGAACCCTAGAAAGAAGGCCCTGTGGGACTTGTTTTCTGCACCCGAGCGCATTGAAAGAGATCTGCTCTTGGTCCAGCGCTTGGTCATCAAGTTTGAGGAGGATTTCGGCTCCGAATTTTCAGCAGTTATGAAAATTGAGGAGAGAGTCGAATATCTTAGGAATGCTGGCCAGCTTCAGCCGGCCGTCCGGTCTGCAGTCCCAACAAAGGTCAAAAGGGAGCGAGAGGTTGCAATGGATGAGGCCATGTATGACGAGGACGGCATGGTCGAAGACGAGGAAGAAGAAGATGGAGCCATCGACGATGAAGATGACGAAACCGACGACGAAGACCTGCTAATCAAGAAGAAGCAATTGGATCTTCTGATTGAATACCTGCGTCGGGTCTTCAGCTTCTGCTTCTTTTGCGTCTTCGAGAGCGACTCCATCCACGAGCTTACTCGGAAGTGTCCGGGAGGCCATCTCCGTCGACCCCGAAGCACACTGTCTTCGACCGCAAGGTCAGTTGCTCGGGCGAGTGCCAACGGCGAACCGTTCCCGAACAAGAAGAGGAACGATGCCAGCGAAGATGCCGAGGCGGAATCCCCAGAGGCGGAGAAGAAGTTCCGAAATACCTTCAGCAAGACGGAGCAACAGCTTCTCCGAGCCTATAACTGGGTGAAGACATTTGAGGACAAGCTGATGCAGATCCTGGACCCGCAGTCGGCCGACCTTCGCAAACTAGGGGGACGGCCCATTGATGAGGCCGCGGATGAGGAGCTTGTCAAGCATGTCAAGCAGGAAGATGAGCACAAGTGGCGATGCAAGGTACCTGACTGCACTAAGTTGTTCAAGGAGGAACACTTTTGGAAAAAGCACGTCGAGAAAAGGCACACAGAGTGGCTGGATAGCATTAAGCAAGAGGCAAGCCAGCATCCCCGTTGCTCGTGAGGAAGCCCTTCACTAATCGTTGTCACGCAGTTTGAACTCATCAACGCCTATGTTATGGATCCCGCTCACATCGCGCCTTCGCGAACCGATGCCAACTCCAACGGTCACTTCCCGCCTGCCAATGGCCAGTCAGCGACTGGTACACCCCGTGGATTCAACCTCCAGAACTTTTCCATGAACACTATGATGGGAATGCCAGGATTTCCCATGCCTCCTGGCGGGTTCCCGCCAATGTTTGCTGGCATGCAGGCGGTGGGCTGGACCCCGATGGGCGATGATCGTTCTGGTGGCCCGACTCGACGAGGCGGGATGGGTGGTGGACGCGGACAGTTTCGTTCAGGACCGTACGACCGCCGCGGGGGCAACCGCTACGACGGCGGCGGTGGTCGAAACCGCATGGGCGGGTCCCGATGGGGAGACGGCGCGGGTGCTGCGGCTGGAGGGCCGCGAGAGGCTGTTCAAGGTAGAAGCCTGAAGAGCTATGAGGATCTGGACCAAGTGTCGGGGGGCGGCGGCGGCGAGCTCAATTACTAGCGAGGCCTTGCTACGAAGTAGTGGCCGTGTTGGTATTTTGAGGCAAAGTGCTATGGCATCAATGCTGGCATGATGGGGGATCAATTCGGCGGTAGTAGCAGGCGCTACGTAGCAGGAGGGGTATGTAACATCTATGTAACACACAGGTCTCGACAGCTGCCCACTGAATGAATGTATTTTGCTCGCGCAGGCTCATGACTTTGAACACTTCGCTGATGGATGAATATTTTAAGATCTACGAAGTACGGACTCCGCACGGAGCTTGCCAGGGCCTGCGGTGTGTCGGTCTAACTCGGTGTGGGGACCTGCACCACGGAGCTTCACCCACACTGGCCGAACCAATCATCGAATGCGATAAGAATTTCCCCACCACTCTCGATTTTTTTGGATTTCCGTCTCTCGCAATCCGCCTCACAACAACACCAGGACCGCCGCCTCCGCCGCCGGCTCCATCTCACTTCGCAATGGGACTTCTCGCCGACTCCAAGAGGTATGCTACGCTGGGAGATCTTCTGTGCCAAAGTCGCTAACGTCTGAGTGTCCCGCAGTCGGAGCAAAATCTCCAAGGACCCGAACAACACGAAATGGCTTCGCGACACATCCACGTTCGGCCAGAAGATATTGCGCGCCCAGGGCTGGGAACCAGGCCAGTTTCTTGGAGCCCAGAATGCGGCGCATTCTGAGCTGCACACCGCCGCCAATGCCTCCTACATTCGCGTCTCGATGAAAGATGACATGAAAGGTCTCGGGTTCAACAAGGCAAGAGAGGACGTAGTGACTGGGCTGGACGTCTTCTCCGATCTGCTGAGCCGGCTGAACGGCAAGTCAGAAGAAGCTGTTGCAGGCGAGAGGCAAGCCAGGTTGGTCATGAAGACCAACATGTATGTGGAGCGGAAATGGGGTCCGATGCGGTTCGTGAGGGGAGGACTGTTGGTAGGCGACGACATGAAGGAGGTGAAACCTTCCGAAGAAGCTTCTCCGGTGCCCGACACAACAGCCGACGACGAGATGGCATCGGGGTCATCGAAGAAGGAGAAGAAGAGCAAGAAGCGCAAGGCTTCCGACTTCGAGGAGAACGACGTGGAAACTGATTTGAAGAAGGAGAAGAAGCGTCGGAAGGAACAAAGAAAGGCTAAGAAGGCCTCGGCGGTATCTACGTCGGACGAAGCCGATGACACGACGCCAAGCGATGACAAAAAGGAGAGGAAGAAGTCAAAGGACAAGTCGTCAACTGGCCAGGACACCAACGATGAACTAGCGAAGACTGCTTGTACAGATGCTGATTCGGAGAATTGTCGCAAGTCGAAATCCAAGGACAAGAAGCCATCGTCGGCTGACGAGAGCGAGTCAAAAGAGGACAGGAAATCCAAGAAATCCAAAAAGGAAAAGAAGGAGAAGAAGAAGCGAGAGAAGGGAGAAGCTGGGCTTGCCGAGTCCAAGCCCTCCGAATCGTCAAAGCGGGACGAAGCTCCCAGCTCAGCAGCTGCCACAGGGGCTTCGACACCAGCTGATTCGGGGACTGGCACATCAACGCCGCGCGGTAGCCGCAATTTTGTCAGGTCAAGGTTCATTGCGGCGAAGCGGCAGGCAATGCTGGATACCAAAGCTCTGAATCAGGTTTGTGCTCGTCGTGTGCCCTCAACAGAATTCCAAACTGACATGCTCGCAGATATTTATGGTCAAGACTTAGACTTGGCAAGCGTTCGCATGGGGTAGAAAAGAATTGCGTATCGTCATGGCGGCACTGTACATGGAAAGGCGTTTGCGCTGGATGGCGCTCATGCGCGAAGCATTTTGATGCCTCACTTGTTGGTAGGTTATCTGACTGAAGCGGCAACGTCCCTCAGTTCAGTGATTGAATCGATGCAAGTTCCGGAAAGCATTTTCCGACGACACTTTACACAATCTTGCCTTGCTTGATGCTACATACGGGGCGTCCATCGCATGCAGAACATGAAGATACGGGAATCTTCCACGCTGCTCTCGTCCAGCATCCACCTAAAGGCGCCCTGGAGCAGCCAACCAAGAATCACGTCGAATTCAAAGTCGTCCCAAGCGGGGCACACACTCCGTGCCTGGATCTGCTCTCAAACGACCCAGTGAATGGTTTCCGCGGTGATGCACGAACATGTGCCCGTCACGTGCAGCAGTTGCTGCCTGTTGTGGGCGACCTGCGCCTGGCAACCAGCTGGTCAGGAGCACGCCTGCCACCATAAATATTCCTCTTCTCTCCTCCTTCAGATTTTTCTCCCCTTCCCACATCTTCCCTCCGCTTTGCCACCGTGCTTTGTTTTCTTCCTCACAGCACGCATCCGGCATCACATCAGGCTGCGCACATGGTCTCCAAGATGCCCCTTCATTACAACCCCATCAATGCATTCGAGCTTGTACCATCTCCATCCCTCTCTCCTCACTTTCCTACCCTCTTCGCGAGACACGATGGCGTTTGCATTAAAAAATCACATGAAGGCTCCTCGTTGAGTCGATACCATCACGAACACCAAAACGCTGTCGCGCCCGGTACGCGTCGGTACACGTCCGCTCTCGTTGAACGCGTCGGCAAAGCAGGATAACCCCGGCGTGTACCTGCTGGCCCGCCTGCTGGATCATGAATCTCTCGTGAGCGACACCGTCCTCTAGAAGATTCATAGTCACTGACCGTTCGACAGGCCACGTCATCGTCGCTTTCCACGGCCAGTCCATCTTGACTGCCAGTAACCCCTGGAAAGCAACTCTCAGACTCTGTGGGCTCTGTTCGCCTCCCAAGGAAAGAGTCGTGATTTGGGCCCGCTGTCGACCGAGAGACGTCATCTCCAATATCTTGGTCCTGGGCAGGACGTTAAAAGGCCCAACCGCAGCCCTGTGCTGCAGTGCGTTGACAATTTTGTCACGCGCACGGAAAGAAGGTCAGTCACCCTAACCCTCCACCATCACAATGACATCTTGCTGACAACGACAGGTTCATGACGGACAGAGCGACGTCGGAGCTGACGCACATGGAATGTGCCGCCAGCCAAGCCTCACGACATTGCTCTACCATCTGAGCTGCCTCGTTAAATCGAGTCTCGCGAGAGTTCGGTACTCTCGGCACCAGTTCTCTTAGGAGAACGGTATTCGGAACGGGACAGTCTCAGGACGGCAACACAACCTGACGCATCCTGGCTACGGCCTGATGTACAAGAACCGATGGCAACAATTGTTCCCGTCTTTACGGAGCAACCAACATCCTGGGCATGATGCAAAAGGCCCAATGGCGACCAGATTGCGAAGCTGTGCCAGGAATGCAACATTTTATGTAACGACAGTGAGTGACATGGATCCGCAAAATGCCATGATCTTGTGCTGATGATGGCAGGTCCATGACAGTCAGAGCGATGTCAGTGGCGACAGCTTTTATAGCTCACGCACAGGGAACGTACATGTGCCGCCAACCAAACTTACGACATTGCTCAATCATCTGAGTTGCCTCGTCAAGCTGGTACTCGCAGGAGTCCGGCACTCATAACATTGGTTCTACTGAGTGAGAGTGGGACATTCGACACGACAACACATCCTGGAGCATCCTGGGCACGATGAAAAAAGGTCCAATGGCAACCGTGGTTCCGTTTCACGGATCACATCATCACGGACCACACCATCAAATTCCTGGGCATGAGGAAACAAAGGCCCAACAGCGGCCATTGTTGTACTCCGCATGAAGGGGCCTCGATGAGTACGGCTGAAAAAGCCGGGAAGAAAAGTCAACGGGTCTCAGAAACATGGGACCAGGACTTTCCAGCGGGAGAGATTCTCGCAACAATACTTTCCAGTCGTGGCGACTGATGTGATGAGTGCGACAGGCGCGGCAGTAGCTTGCGATGGCCAGTCGGGTCGTTTTGCGGAACGACCTGACTGGCCATCGCAAGATGACGGCCGCTGGTTTCTACAGGTCTGGGTCCTTTCTGAAGGGGATAAACGCGATAGTAAGAGCAACATGCCCGGTCAATGACAATCAACACCGCGCGGCAGAAGCTACTTTGCCCCGGAGCCAGCATCTCGGACTCGGCCGAGGAGAATCCCGGCCCCCAATGCGCCACCATTCGGCTTGACCGAATGTCCATATATGGGGTGCCAGGACCTGGGGAAACGCCGCGGGCGTGGGATGGTCGCGTCTCCCTGATGGCACACTGCCATCAACGCCCGTTCACTCGGAGCAGCAGGGTGGAGGTTGAGGAGTATTATCGACAAGGGGGGACATCAGGTGGGGGATTTCAGTTCAAGTGGGATGACGGTTGATTCTCAAAGGTGTAAATAGCTGGACTTTTCAAATTCAAGCCTGACATTGTCTCCATCTTGATGGCCTCGCCGCAGGCTGAGTGACTGTGGAGACGTGTACGAGTAAGTTCAAGGCTGCTAGTCGTCAATCGCGTGCCATTGTCTTCCAGCCAGCACTTCGACTGGTTGACGTGGACGGAGGGCTACTGCTACATGGTGGCTGTTGAATGAGATTGATGCTTTCTCTCAAGGGCTGCTCCCGTGAATTTCACGACACAGCAGACAGACAGTGTGTGAGAGGAAGACGAGAAATGTGACAAGACATGTCTCTCAGTTTTGCAGTCTTTTACATTCCTCGAGCAAACTCCGAAGCACGATCCATTGGTGCCCGACCGAACAGCGTTGCGCAGTAGTAATATACAAGAGAGAAACACAGCGTCGGCGGGGCGCCGCATGTGGCGGGCGCCGTCACCGTGATGTGTGCAAGGGTTACTTGGAGTTGCGGCCAAAGTTGCTGTGGGAGGGACATGTCAGTGGGCTTGGCCCGATGGAGGCAATGCGGGGGAGGTCAGGCGCACTTGTGGAAGAACTGGCTGAAGACGCCGCCCTTGGCTTGCTGGTCGGACATGCTCTGGCGGCGGGCGGCGTCGGCGTTGTTCTTTTGCTGCTGGAGGCTCTCGAAGGCGGGCATGAGGCCGGAGCTCTGGGTAGCGGTGGCATGTCAGCGACGTCGGTGATGGGGCGTGGTCGCGGCGGACGGGGGAGGCTTACCCTGCGGCGGGCGCCGGTGGTGGTGGTGCTTTGGTTCCGGTTGGGCTCGCTCATGGTGACGGCTGGTGAGCAGCGGACAGAGGGTGGTTGTGTTTGGAGATGGATTCGAGCGGCTGGTGATGGGCGTTCAAGACTCGGCCTGACGACGAGGATGATGTGCAGCAGACGGCACGAAGGTGAGGGGGTCGTGCCTCTTTTAAGCCCCCCAGGGCTGTCTCATGGAAGAGGGGCAGTCCCTCCCTTCCCAGGCCATGCCAGTGCCTCGACCATTACCAACCGCGATGCGAGCAATGGGCCGACAAGCTTTCCCGCCGCCGTGGCGTGACCCAATGACGTTTCCGTCTGCCCGCCTCGGCCCAGCCGTTTTGTCAGCATGCGGCGCGCGACGAACAAACGGCTTCTTCCCTGGGGCTTTCCAGAGTTCCATGGCGCGCGGGATCCACGCTCCCCTCCCAGCCATCGAGGCTCGAGCCGGCGGTGGACAAGTGGGTGCGCATCTTTCCGTCTCGAGATGGCGGCGCGTAAATGAAACGCTCATGGACGCACATCGGTTTGCGTGACGTTGACGCCCACAAGAATGGGGATCCACCTACGGATGCGGATACCGGGCTCGGATCACAGTGGGGCCTCCGAAAGGGGCCTGCAGGCCCACATCATCGGCGCCGTGGTCCAGCTCTCTCCAGCATGACAGCATCACACGGTCTTTACATCTAATATTGGGACCTAACATCACTTCACATGAGGTGGCTGAATCCTGTCATCTCTCATCCAATCAATCATCAAATTTCATTCATCTCTTGTCTACATAATTCTTCCCCGACCTGAGAGACCTCTATTCCTTCTCTAATCTCACCGCAGCGTTCCGCTCAATGAACCCCAAGTCTACCTTGTGGCCCAGCAGCTCCCGGATATTCGAAATCTTGTACTTGATCATGGTCGGCCGCTCCAGGCTCAGACCCCACCCAAACACCCGCATGTCCTTGGGCAACCCCATGGCCTCGAGCATCTCCGGCCGGAACATGCCGCTGTTGCCAATCTCCACCAGCTTGTTCAGGCCCTTGTGGAAGCTGAAAATCTCCATGCTGGGCTCCGTGTACGGGTTGTACGCCGGCTTGAACTTGAGGTCCGTGATGCCCATCTTGCCGAAGAAGATCTCCATAAACTCCATCAGACCGCCCAGGGACAGGCCATAGTCGGCAATGACACCCTCGACCTGGTGGAACTCGGCGAGGTGCGTGGCGTCGACCGTCTCGTTGCGGAACACGCGGTCGATTGAAAAGTATCTCGCCGGCTTCGGCCGCCCATCGCTGCCCTTGGTCGCCGCCAGCTTGTGCAGCATGGCTGCAGAGATGGATGTCGTGTGCGTTCGCAGCACCAGCTTCAGGGACTCTTCTGCAGCCCAGGGGTATCTGTAGCCAATGGACCCATACTTGCCGTTCTGGTGCACCTCCTTGACGTTGTTCCAGTACGCCTCCGTATCCTGGCCCTCGCCCTGCGGCCGCGGCTTGTCGGCGACCTTGGGGTCCGAGATGTAGAAGGTGTCTTGCAGGTCTCGCGCCGGATGTTGTTGCGGGACGAAGAGGGCGTCAAAGTTCCAGAATCCCGTCTCGACGAACTTGTTGGTCGGCATCTCCTCGAAGCCCATCTCGAAGAAGATTTGGCGGAACTCGTGCCGTACCTTGTTCAGCGGGTGCAGGGCGCCGGCGTTCTGGTCCGAGCCAAGCGCCTTGAAGTTGTAAGGCTTGAAAGCGGCCGTCTTCCATGCGCCAGAGGCAATCATGTCGGCCGTCAGGTCCGTCTCCTCCTTCTGGATCTCCAGCGCGAACTTGGGCCCCTTTTCGATCTTGAAGGTGATGATCTTTTGCATGCGAATGAGCTTGCGCTTCTTGAGGTCGTTGATGACCTTGGCGTCGCCGATCCGTGCTTCCTTGATCCGTTGCAGCTGTGCGCGGGTGACGTCTTCGATCGACTCGGCCTGTTGGTTTCGCAATCAGCTCGACGGTTCGGGCATGTCCAGTCCACTCATCACGGCATGGAACGTACAGTGGCAACCAGCTTGCCGTCCTTGCTCTTCGAGATCCACTTCTCCCTAAAGGCCTTGCCCTGACCCAGTTTCGTCACGTTCTTGTCGCCAATGGCCTTTTCCAGCTCCTGGACCGTCAGGCCGTCCATGGCCTGCTTCAAGGCCTCAAAGACGCGCGCCTCGTGGCTCCCATGGGCGGCAATCTGCTCCGCCTCGGGTTCCAAGAGAGCCTCCTCGCGCTCAATGGTCTCGTAGGCGATCATCGACCGAGAGCCCAGCCGGTCGAGGGCACCCTTGAGCTCCTGGAAGGGGGCAGCGGGGAAGGCATCGACGGACTGGATCGGGCTCTGCGTCGCCAGCGCCTGCAGGATCTGCGTAGTGAGCTCCCCCGCGGGGGCGGCGCTCGAGGTCGTCATTGCTTCTGCGCTCCCTATAATCGACTCGGAAGCATGCCAGAGAGGGGGTGGAAATGAAGGAGCCGCCCTCGTCGTCGTGTTCGTCTGGCTGAGTCACTGGCGATGGACTTTTTGGCACACCACGAGTTTAGGTGGGGTGTTCCTGCTGCACCTCCGCCGCTATCGGATTTAGTATTGATCCTGGGCGACAAGTTGGCACGGAGCACTTGACCACATGCAGCTGTGATCGATAAGCTCCAGCGGCAACGTCAGCGCCCTCGAAACCCATCCCTCCTTCCTCGGCAGATTCCATTGCGCCAGCAGGCAGCTGGGCCTCGTATCATCCCAACCCCAACGCCCATGACAAGCACCGTTTGAGCTCGAGCTGCTTCAATGCAGAACAGGCTCATCCAGCGCAGATGACGAGAGCCAACTATGAGCCATGATCCCTCGCCAGCCTGGACGGCGCGAAACCACGACACGACGCCCTCGGCAGACGCAGAGCTGCACGACGGCGTGGCCCCGAACCCCGACGAGGCGCTCGACAACCATGGCGGGTCGCCCTCGCGCCCTCGCTCCCGCTCCGACTCGCGGCGGCGGCGCAGGAAGAGGAGCAAGAAGAAGCGCAACCCGGGGCTCGTGAGGAAGCTGGCGTTCATCACCCACCTGCTCAGGACGCTTGACCTCGTCGTGTTTGCCGAACTGAGCGCCCTGTATTATATGGAGTATGCGGCGCTCCCCCAAGTGCCATCTACAGATGCTGACAGCTCTCGTTTGAAATAAAGATGCTCCATGTTCCGGTTCCTGCTGCGTTCGGCCGGCCAGTACATGTACCTGACGCCCAAGGACGAATCGTTTCCCTTCCTCATGCCGGCTAGCCGCGTCCACGTCCTGCTCGTCGTTATACCCAACATTATCTGCATACTGATACACTTGTTCGGCCCTCTGCCCGCGGGACCCGACTTCCATCGAGGATACCAACACGGAGGGCTTATCATCGACTTCATCGGGCAGACGCCTCCGACGTATAGACTATACTACCTGCTGGCGGACGTGGTCATCCTGGCCATTCAGTGCTTGATGTTGACGGTGCACACGCAGCGGGAGAAGCTGCGCGTGACGCTCAAGACGTTTCGACCCTTGCTGCCCGATCTGGTACAGGTGATGGCTACTGCGCGCTCCACGGAGGATTTAGACGCGGAGGAACGAGGCGTTCTGAGAGATGCGCCGGACACCATGTTGGATGACACAGAGGGCATTGAGTTGGGATCCATGGCTGCCCCTCGAGAAGGGGGTCAGGACAGTGGACAGACGGGGGAATCCGAATCGCTGCTACGGGAAACCTCAAACGACGATACCCCTAGGACACACCTGTCCGACATTATGGCTTCGGGAAATGCGGTCCTGAGCGAGTACCACGTCGTTCAGTCGGTCATGTCGGCAGCGATAGACCTTGAGCGCACGGCAGCGCATTCGCTCCAGACCATTAGCTATGGGGCTACCGTGGCGGCCTTGCAGGCCCGACGGCGAGGTGCTGCCGCACAGGCTCGGTCACAACGTCCCGGCAGATAGGGCTGAAGTAATATTTCAAGGAACTCAAGTTCATTGCACCGGCAGCCGCTTTGTGGCCTTGAAACCAGTCTCTTGTTGGCCTTACGCTATCTTCCTGCCCACGTTACCAACGCCCGAACCCTTGACAGAAATGATGATGTCTCCCGTCTCGTCGTCCACGTCCCTCAGTCCCCAACTGCTTGCGCCAAACGTCTTTAGGTCCCTCGCCAGCCCCACCGACTCTTCCGTCCCGATGACCTCCCTGCCTATTCTTAACCGCCCGACGTCTTCTGATCCCATGGCCATGAGTATTAACATTGCGCTGGCGGACACTTGGCTCACGCACCCTCCTTGCGCGATCGCCTCCAGCAGCTGGTATGCGCATCTCTTTCCAATATCTTCCGGCACCACGCCGCCCGACGGCGGGACCACCATGTCGGCCGAGTATAGCACACCCACCGAGCTGGACTCTGCCACCAGACTCAGCCCGAAGCCGATGCCCAGTCGCCGTTTGCTCCCTGCCTTGTCTGTGGGCACCAGCGGCGCCTGATCGTACTGCGCAGCGACGTGGATATCGGCGACGAGTGGGTTCAGGACCTCGCGTGCAGAATGGATCATGCGAGCGTTGTTCGATGCTGAGACGCCGGTGCAGTATGCCACGCCTCGTATCCTCTTTATCCGCCCAGGGTTGCGGTTCAGATGCAACGTCTTGGGTAGCCGGACCTGACTCGCAAATCGCAGCTCAATGCAGCCACCACCGCCTTTACCACCGGGGCCAGCGCAGGATCTTTGCAATACCCTCAGCTCGATTCTTGCGGGCGGGATGCCGAACAGGCCGAAGAGAGGGAGGATGGCGGTTCGGAATGTGTCGACGGAGACGTCGCCCGTCTCGGTAGCCGAGGTAATGACACCCGAGCCGGAGAATCGGACGTTCATGTGTGCTTTTGAAAAGGGCGCCAGGAGGCATAGCGGCAGCAAAAAGTACGTGACGCCTCTCGTGCACGTATCCGGGATGCTGTGCTCTATAACGTCACCCTCCGTCGCGCCCTGGCCGGCAATCGTGCCGGCGATCAACCCGGGATGGTACGTAATTGTCGTGCCCGTGTACGAAATCTGCATCGAGCTGCCATTGGTGATGGCCTCGAGGAGCCGCAGGAAGGAAATCTCATGAGGGGCAAGACCCGGGTTTGTGGGCGACGTGCTTCGGATCTTGGAGATGTGGACGGGCCGGCCGGTGAGGGTCGAGATGACGAGGCGCCGGGTGAATGACCGGTGGCCTGTGAAGCGCAGGAACTCGGGCGACGTGTTGGACATTTTGCGTCGTTTTGCCGCTCTTTGCAATGGGGGTATCCGGGCTGGTTGCAGAATCGCAAGGTCGTGGAAGCGGTTTACAAAAAGTAATTTTCTGCCAGATCTTGGGTTGACTGGTGGCGGAAAACAGTAGGCGGTGGGATGGACACCACCACGAAACAGTGGCTCTCGGTACCTGTTACCTGTTCCAGCGGTCTTATCGATAGCGACCTGCAGCTTCAGTTGGACCTTCTCGCGACTCTCCTAGGGGCAGGCATGTAAAAGATCAAGATCATTTGCGCGCAGCAATTCCTGGTAGTACCGCGCCAAAGCATGCCTTGCAGGCCACTGCTTTTCGACCTCCGAATTCGGAACGGCTCAATATGTCGTTCATGCCTCTATAACATCCAGCGACAAGCTGCCAAACCCTGGATTGCAGCGTACGGCTCGCAAGCTGCACGAAAGGCCAGGTCCAAGCCGCAACCGCGAACGACCAACTCCACAGCGCGCCGGCCGAGCAAATCGGAGCTGAGGCAGTACCTGCAGGGGATACAAGAGCTACAAAGTGCGAAGAAGGATGAGCAAGACGGAGGCTTCTCCGTACGGTACTTTGAGCAAAACGACCAGCGACGCACTGAACTGCCCGATGAGCAAGCTTTCGGGGACTCCTTGAGCAGACTCGACGGATCTGAGCTGCAAGAAGCTCTCTTCGGCATAAAAGATGCCCTCGAGACGCAAGAAGAGAAGGATGCCTTCCAGACGGTCATGCGCGAAATGGGGGGGAGCATGGGCGCGGTAGCTTCCGCCGACGACCTGGAGAAGATGATGGCCAAGATGCAAGCATATACCGAATCCATCAACGCGGAGATCGAAGAGGCGGGCGCCGATCTGCCAAAGGAGATACTGGACGAGCTGCGGCAGGATCTACCAGAGCTGTCGGTCCTGGAGGAGGGTGGACGACAGCGGGTGTCACCACCGCAGATCCCAGAGAAGCCCTGGACTCCGAACCAGCGCAAGAAGATCAACAGGTTGAATGCCATCTTGGCGCGCGTCTTCCGCGAAGTGCGCCGAGAAGCGGGCCTTACGAAGAAGAGCGTTTCGTCGGTATACAAAGCATATCACGCCGCCAGAATGCCCCTGGCGCACGGCTGGAGCCACGTGCCCATCGATGTTTGGGACCTTCTTTGGACGATATTCTCCGCAGACGAGTCGATCAACATGCACCGACTGTCTCATGTCTCCATGCTTGCAAGGGACATGAGCGAAGCGAAAGTTACCCTCAGCCCAGCGCAGCAGCTCCTGACTATCGAGGCGGTTTTCGTCGACGGGTGGGAACCCAAGGCAATTGATAATTGGAAGCGCTGCATGAGCACATTGGGCGACGAAAAGTCTGAAACCTTTCAAGAGTTCTGGGAGCTCGGCGTGCGGATGTACTGTCGGGTCGGAGACATGGAACAGGCTGAACGGGCAGTCAACAAGCTTCTTGCGAAGCATCTGAACGCACGCATCCTGCTGCCGCTCATCCGGACCTTGTCGGAGCAAGGCACGCCAGAAAGTCAAGAAAGGGCATGGACGGCGTACCGACAGATGAGAGAGCTCCTGGGCAAGGAGATGAAGCTCTCGGACTACGACCAGGCAGTATCGTACTTCCTGACGACGAACCAGACCGAGAATGCTCTGTACGCCTTCGTCGACATGATGAGCGACGGGGAAATCGACTTGAAGCGGCAAAAGTACATGCCGTCGGTCGTTGCAAACAAGTTCTTCCTGGGCAAATGGCTCAAGAGGCTGATTGGTGCCGGCGACCTGGATGGTGCCTTCAGCGTGGTCGAGTTCATGCGCGCAAAGGGTGTCGAGGCAGCGCCCATCCACCTCAACGGCCTCATCGGCGCCTGGCAACGGTCAGGAGGTGCCGACGACCTCGACAAGGCGGACAAGGTGGCCTGGGACATGATTGAATCGAGGATCGACTTTGTACACGCCAGGAAGGCGGGTGGCGGCAAGGCCGAGCCGCTTGGCAAGTCTGCGGCTGCACCATGGCCCAGAGCAACACTCGAGACCTTTTCTCTCCTGGCGGAGAACTACCGTCTGCGAGACCTCCACAGCAAACTGGAAGCTCTGTGGGACGCTTTCCGCGATGCCGAAATCAGCCCGGATGCGTTCATGATGAACCAGCTTCTCGAGTCCCACATCCAGGCCGGTCAACCAAAAGCAGCAATGGCGCTGTATCAGACTCTAGTGGCTGAGAGAGGACTGACGCCCGATCCCTACACCTTCAGTGCTCTATGGAAGACGTTGGGTGTCAATCGCCTACACGTTATCTCGCCAGAGACGCTTGAGGAGGAGACCGATGCCACGCGACGCCTCTTCGCCGAGACTATCAAGTTCAAGAGCGTCTTCGAGCCAGACGGCATCGACGGCCAGCTCGCCCGCAAAGTACTGCACACCTTCCGCCGCCTCAAGGACAGCCCCGGCTTCCTCGTCGCCCTCACCGCCCTGAAGGACGTCTTCAGGTTCCTGCCCCCCGAGACGCTCGCCCTGGAGCTCATCCTCGGCAGCACAAAGCTCGCGTGGGACACGGCGCCACAGCGCAAGCGCCTCATGCTCGCCAAGCGCGACATGGACCGCGAGCTGCTCGCCTGGGCGGACGGCGACCCGGACAAGCTCGAGGGCGGGAGGAGGGGCGAGGCGCTGTACGAGTTTTTGCAGAAGAGGTACTGGCCCGGGGATGGCGCCTACGACGACAAGAGGACGGCGCTCGTCGAGGTATCGAGGCAGATGGGCGTGTATGAGCTGTTGGCTCCGAGGAAGGCGGGCAAGGGGAAATACTAGACGAGGAAGGACTTTGTGTAATAGTCGACCGACAGAGGTCGCCATAATGGCAGGGGAATGTGCAATAGACGAGGCACAGACACTCCTGTATATCAACTTCCCACCTGGCTCAATCGTCAAGAGGACAAGACGCCCCCTCATAGTCGTCATTGGATAGCAGAAGATCAACTATAGGCCGTTGATGCTTGCCGACCGCCTTGAACGGGCCGTTGTGTGTCGCTCCGTGCACCACTGTTGCTGGGACTGAGGCCTGCGGTTTTGCTGCTCAATGCGAGTCGTCGCCAGTTTGACGACATCACCGGCCTCGCAAGCCGACACGGAGTCGCCATCTGGAGCATCGCGGGCGTAACATTGGCCTCGCATCTTGTTGATTGATGTGATGCCAGTTGTACCGTTCACATGTGTTGTGAGGATCAAGTACTATGCCGCTCAAGACTGGACAACTACCATTTTTTTATCTCTCGCTGAAAGTTTGGGCTTGGAACCAACTTGTTTGTTGACTATGGGGGGCCCGGCATCCTTTCAAAGCAGACAATGAATGTCCCAAACCAATCCCCCTTCTTCAGCCCCCGTCCGAAACTCCAGCGCTATGCATTTCTCGAAAATTCAAAATCCCTTCCTCGCTCGCCGAAGAACTGCTTCGGCCACCGAATCCTCCCCGATCGCCTGGTTGCCTCGGGCGAAACTGGTCGAGGCACCGCAGCACGTCGCACAACGCCCGACTCCTACGTCATGTCCATCTCCTGGACATCCAGCCGGTCTCCCACCGAACTGAGGCCAGAGCTGGCAGACGGCGAGGGGTGGCTGCCGCCGTTTGTCTGCGCGTGGGCTTCCACTTGGCGCTGCGGGGCGAAGTATGCGGCGCTGCGCTGCATGATCCATTCCTCGATGCTCGTGACGGGCCCGCCCTCGACCTGGATCTCGCTCACCGTGTCGAGGGGGTTGCCGAGGATGGTGCCGTGCCATTTGGTGTCGTCGCCTGTTTTGCTGTGCTTCTTCGTCAAGGCTGTGGCGTAGAGGTCAGCATTCCGTCGCGCGCGAGCGTCTGGTTAGAGAGGAGATGGGGGGAGAAGCGCAGCCTCACCGCTCAAGTAATCCGTCGCGTCAGACTCTCCATCGCCCTTGCCCATCTCCATGAGCTCCTTCATGCGCGGGCCAGAGAACCACTGTAGAAACTGCTCCACGCCGCGCATGTCCTCCTCGCCCTTCCACCTCTGCTCCGTGACAAGCTTGTCCGGCTGCAGCGCGCCCACGTCCTGCAGCGCAATCCGCACGTCCACGACGGTATAGTCGCCCGCGTCGCCGTGGTTGTGTATCGCGTGGGCGGCCGTCGCCTCGCACAGCGTAGACATGTACCGCGCCGCCAAGTCGGTCAGCGTGTCGAGCACCGCGCCCTTGGTCGAGTGGTACCCCGTCGCGCGCAGGATCTGCAGGACCACGGGCCGCAGCAGGGCGTGGAAGATTGCCGACTGTCCGGACATGGTGCAGCTCTGGTGAGGTCGGATGCGATGTTGTTAAGGCGCCGCTGCGCTGGTGCTGCTCGTACCGATGCCGTCGCGAACGTGGACTTCATCGGATGCTTGGCCGTGGGCACTCGAAGCGCATGCTCGTGAATATGTAGCGCCAGGTATCAGAGTTCGCGCAGCTACCTTTGGTCATGCTCCGACGTGCATGCATGTGTCGTTGGAGTTGACCAGGCTGCGTCAGTCTTTGGGTTCGCCTTCGAGTGGACGTGGTACAGTGCGTGTTGTTCAATTATTCGCACGTCGCACGGCCTCCACCTTCCCAAGTTACTTGTACGAGTACATGAAAACGCGGAATATTCTTCCAGAGTAGAGTATTACCAGGTCCGTCCACATTATCAAGATATCCAGGATGCAACAGTCTGCCTGTGACGCCCATGGTTCCCCATACGTTTTGAACGATTGCATACACCCCCCCTTAGGTTATCCCTGCACATTCTTCTCTTCGGCGATGCCACTGTACTTGTTGATCCAGTTTAGAACCTCCCGGTACCAGACCAACGCGTTCTCGGGCTTGACCATCCACTAAGCGGAGTCAGCATACAGTCCCGCGGCTCAGGTCGGGGGGATTTGGGCTTACATGGTTCTCGTCGGGGAACATGACCAACTTGCTGGGCACGCCTCGCGCCTGCAGCACATTGAACGTGGCCAAACCTTCGGAAACGGGCAGGCGGTAGTCAAGATCGTTGTGAATTACCTGCCGAGTCTGTCAGCGTACTACGGTGCCAAGTGGGATGCATGTCGACTCACCAGCTCCGGCGTCGCCCAGTTGTGAAGGTGATATGAAGGGTCCCACTTGTTGTACATTTCTCTGTTCTCCCAGAGGGTGCCACCAAAGTCGTGCTCCGGGAAGAACAACTCCTCAGTGGACCACAGGTTCTGGGTCGAATAAATGCCATCATGGCAGACCAAGGCCTTGAACTTGCGACCGAGATCGTGGCCCTGGATCCAGTCTGCGATAGTGTTAGCCATCCGCTGCCTCACAAGAAACTCAAGATGAACTCCTCGTCAACTCACTTATCATGTAGCCACCGTATGAAGCCCCCAGGGCTACCGCCCGCGTTGTGTCCACGTAGCTTACTTCCTTCTCCAAGTACTCAAAGCACTTAACAATATCCTCGTAAGGGTTGCCGCCCCAGTTACACGTAATAGCATCGGTGTGCGTCTGGCCATAGCCCGTGCTGCCTGTCGGGTTGGGGGATACAGTCACATAGCCTTGTTCAGCGAATATGGATGGATTCCACCTGGCGCCCCAGTCATCCATCCACGCCGACTGCGGACCGCCATGGATCAAGAGTGCGAGGGGATACTTCTTTGAGGGGTCAAAGTTGGAGGGCCTAGTGACGAGAGCGTGGTTGTCATAACCGGCCGAGCCAGGATACCAGATTTCGTCGCACTGCGACCTGCTGAGGCCGAACGACTTGCCGTGCTTCGAGCTGGACGAGACCTCAGTAACCTCCTTTGTGGATGGATCGAGGATGGCGTAGTTTGAGCTCTCGACCCGGGACCTCGTGGTGATGAGGAGAGAGGGGCCTTCCCCCAGGAGCTTGGCTTCGCCTACGCAACCGTCCTCGTGAATTGCCACGGGGAGTTGCTTTGCGTGAAGAGGAGACGAAGGCAGCTTCCAAAGCATCACTCTCGCGTGTCTCTCAGCAGCAACATACAGCTCCTTGCTATCATGGCTCCACGTAATCCAGTCTGGCTTCAGGTCCCAGCCGCCCTCGCCATCATCAGTCTCGAAAAACTCTTGCACATTGCTCAGGTCGTGGACATCGGGGATGAGCAACAGTCTCGCCTTGTCAGTCTCGTACTGGTCGCTCTTCATTCGGGCAAAGGCGATCTGATTTCCATCCTTGGAGAAAGTCGGGGCGATGCTGTATCCTCGCAGCTTCGCCGTCAGGACAATCTGCGGAGCGGTGGGCTTCTCAACGAATGACTTGATGGGGACGTAGTAGAGGTCCGTCTTGGTATATCTCGCAGGGTTCAGCTCAGGGTCCTTGGCGACAAAGCAAATACCATCAGTAGAGAGGTCGAAGTCGCCCGTACCACCAAATGAGGGTACGGGGGAACTCAGTCCGGTGCCGGCGAGCAGATTCGTGAATCCGGGGCTCTCAAGCGTCCACTTGTCATCCATCTTGGCCAGTTGGCCATACCAGAGGGAATTCTCATTCTCGGAGTTCCATGCATCCCAGTGACGGACGAATAGCGACATGTAGATCTTGGCAGTCGAGTGAGGCTTGGCCTCGGCGGGCGGCCAGTACATTTCCCCCTTGGGCGTCGTCAACGCCGCGCAGCAGATGGCTACCTTGCCAGACGGCAGTTGCTTTGCCTTGGGACTAGAAATGCTGCCGGCCAAGTAGTGGATCATGTGCGCTCTTGACAGCGAGTCAGCCTGAGCAGAGCGAGCGAGCGAGCGGTTGGGCTGGGAAGACACGGTGGTTTGTCGAATCCAACGGCCGACTTACTCGGAGTTATCCACATCCTGCGACATGATCATGGTGCATCCATTCTCGCCAGGCTTGAGATAGAGCACTTCCTTTTCGCCGATCCAGATAGGGTCACTGGCGCCGGGGTCCTCGGAGATCAGATGAGATGTGCGTTCCTTGATGTTCAAGACTCGGATCGTAGACGATTTGGAGTGTGTCTCGAAAGAGTATGACGACACCTGGCATCCCGTCAGTTAGTCATCGACCATTGCCTCTCAACCCACGCAAACCGGGGACATGTGATTGAAGCTCTCGTCTCACGTACAGTGTACAGCACGAGCTCGCCGGTCGAGTTCGGGGCGCCAGCCGATCGACGAGGCGCCGAGAGCAGCACCTCGGGGGTAAAATGCGCGACCTGGACAGTCATCGTGGGCAGTTTCAAATGATATTGAATACTATCACGATTGTTTGTCAAGGCGGATGGACAGGGACACGCACGATGGCCAAGCGAGAAGCTCCCACCTCTTACACCTGCCTGCCCCCTCTTCTGTGACCCCGCACTAATCCATACGAGGCCATGGCTGTGACGCCTCTGCACGGCTGCTGCATTGGTCGGCTCGAATCTGCCCTTCACTGTCCGCTTGATGGCCCGAGCCACGGCTACCGTAGCCGGCCAATTCTTCCATTTCATGCACGCCCCCATCGGCGCTACCTAGATTCACCCATGGCCACTGACGCCAGACACAGCGGACCATCAGGGTGTAGTAAACAACGTTTATCATGAACTGTTTATAGTCGTAATGTCCAGCGCCTGGTGGTCCCGAATAACGTCACTGAAGAAGCACTGTGACTCACTGAGACGTGCTGGCCATGCACCCATGACTCCCACCAACGCCGGTATCATGCCCATTCCATGTTCTGCCTCAGCCGAGCCATTGCAGCGGTCGGTCGGACAGGGCTTCGCCGCCCCAGTCTTACTTCCTGGACGCTCCAAAGTTGGTACGCTTTTTGTTCGTTTGCGAGTCTCCCTCGCTCTCCTCCGTCTCCTTCTTCTTCGATTTGTTCGAGTTCTTGTTCCCAGTTGCCGACGACGGTGTTGGATGTGCGGATCCGCTGTCACGGAAGGAAGCAGACATTGGCGTCGGCACGAGTGATGCAGGCGTTGATCCCAGTGTCGACGAGTCCTATAAATCCAGTCAGTTGGGTGACATTCTGCGTGTTGCGTTCTGGATAGCGTGCGCCTACCCCATTGTTCGGTCGGTACGATGTCGACGACCGCGAAAAGACGCGGTTCTGCTCCATGGGCCCTGTCTTGCGCCGCTGGGCTGCTGCACCGCTCGTGCCCTTCATATAGTTGTCGAATCCGGTGATGATGTTCCCAGCAGGCGAGTTGTCCAAGTACGCCGCCTCCTTGGACGCAATGCTCTCCTCCATTTGCGCCTGATTACTCGTCAGCGTCTCTACCACGCGCCGTAAGCCCCTCCGCGCAAGACGAACGAGTTTTCTCTCCTGGGTCCTCCGCCGGTCAATCAGCTCTCGCACCCGCGCCTGCGACTTCTTGTATTCTGTCAGCGTCGCGCTGGAGGCGCTGCCCTGCTTGCTGTCTGCCATTCGGACGTCCGTCATCAGAGGAGAACGCGCTTCCTCCTAGACGGCCATTGGTTGCTGGCGAAGATCTGGCGCGCGTGTTTGTCGATGGTTGGAGGATTTGGGATGGCCGTGAAGAGAATGGTGATCCGTGGAAAGCCTAAGGCTTGACTGGACTCTGTGGGGCAGCGGCTGCCTTCCCCCGCCGTCTAGGACCCAATACAGGCACGGGGCCCCGTGTCATTATTATGTAAGCAAGGTTTGTTTTAATGAGATATCTCATGATAAGGCGGCTAGCGTGCAATACATCACATGTGCGTGTAGTGGCATCTCCTATCTTACGTCTGTATTGTGCCAGTTGCTTGCCTCTGCTGAGGCACCTACTCTATTGTACACATCGTCTCTTCGTACACACATCCGCTTTGTTTCGTTTCTTTCCTCTTTCCCCTTGCCTTGCCTTTCCAGTTCGATCCTGTACCATGCACGCAAGTTTAGCCACACGGTCGAGCAAGACGGGTTAGAAGCGCGCTTGGAAGTGACCTTGATGCCTCGCAATCAAACATAATTAGCCTCGTCCACCAGAGGAAGATGTGCTCTGCTTGGAGGATCTCATCTTCAAAAGTTTCTCTCGCAGTTCTTTCTCCATCCGTAGGGTTTCTTTCTGGGGGAGCTTCTTAGCCTGAGTCTCGCTCTGGGGAGCCTCCTTGGCCAGCGTCTCTTTCTGGGCAGCCTTCTTGGCCTGCATCTCCCCGGTCGGTTAGTGTCGAGCACAGTTGAGAGGCAATTGCCTCTCCCTCCGCTCAGGAGGTACCCACCTCGGCGTCGTCTTTCTCAATGGATGCGATCGGCTTGGGGGGTTTAGCACGAGGTTCATCTTCCAAAACATCAGCGGATTGGCCACGAATTGGTGAACGTGAGGATTCGGAAGAGCTGTTACGCCTCCGTCCAGTCGAGTCTCGTCTGCTTCCGCTAGACCATCGAGCTCCACCACGAGCACGTCTCCGTCGTCCATCCCCATGTCCAGAGTCGGAGCCATCCGAAGGGCTGCTGTAACGTCGCTTCCGACCTCTGTTCACGGGTGATTCACGCTGGCGGGCGCGAGGAGCCGAATTTCGGCCAGGGCTCCGGCGTCGGCTGTGGCTGCGACTGCGACTGCGGCGTCGGCTGTGGCTACGGCGGCTGATGCTGCGGCTGCGGCTTCGGCTGCGACTGCGACTGCGGCTGCGGCTGATGCTGACGCTGTGGCTGCGACTGAGGCTGCGACCGCGACTGCGGGAGCGGGAGGGTCGGCCTTCTGTACATGAACTTGGTGAGCGAGACCATCTTCTTGTCTTTGAGGCCGGCGAGCCCCAATCGGGAGAACTAGAGGGAGACCGACGGTACACAGGGGAGCGGCTTCGACTGTCCTTGCGACGTCGACGCGAAACAGCATCAGGATGAGGAGACCTAGTTCTGTGCCTGGCGTATTGGGGCCGAACAGGAGAGTCTCTGCGGCGTGGAGGGGTGGGGGATCGCAGTCTGTCGCTCGACGAGCTGCGACCACGGGCGCGGGAGCGAGACCGAGTTGGCAAGTTGCCAGAGGGCGAGCGATCGCGACCACGTCGCAAGATTGGATCGCGGCCCCGTCTTTGCTGTGGGACATAGCTGTCGCGGCCATACGCTTCTCGCGAGCCACGTCCACGTAGTCCGGGCGACGGGGATCGCTGTCCAGCCCGGCCATAACTAACCCTGCCACGGCTGCCAAAGGCTCGGTCTCCGCGTCGACCTTGCGCGTGCCAGGAATCTGAAGGCTGTGGTCGGTCTCGGCGATCTCGTTCCTCGAAGGCTGGCACTTGACGGTTCCGACGAGCGTTCTCTGCAGCCCGATCGGCATCCATCTAATCAGACCACACGTTAGTGGTAGATCTCGATTCCAGCAGGATACCAACTTACCTTGGTCTGCATGAGCTCGAGCTTCTTAGCTTCGAGAAGCTCCTTGGGCACACCTTGCGGGCTTGTTTGGGCACTCAGCAGCAGGTTCCAGAGCTCCTTGCAGAACGGGGCGGTGTCCTTGTCGAGAAAGCCGGTGAGCTGGATTTGAACCGCCTTGATGTCAGGCTAAACAACGGCCAGTCAGTACTCAGAGCCCTGCACTGCAGTTTGCGGCCACGGAGGGGAACGAACGTATCGAGAGGTTTCGAGGAGATTGACGCAAAGCTCAATCAGCACGTCGTCGTCATTTCCGAGGACCTGCGTAATGTGTTTTCCAATCCATCTGCAAGAGCAGGTCAGCACACGTCGAAGCAGTCGGTCGCGGAGGTGGGCACGAACTTTTTCATCACTTGCAGGTTGACCTTTGTCATGTCCACCTTTCGGTTGAACTCGGGCGGAAACTTGGTCGACTTCAAGAGCCGAGCGTCCACCTTGGACGCCATGGTGGGCTGGCGTCGCAGTTGTCGGCGTTGCTGTTGTTGCAATGCGGTCGAGGAAAGCGGGATAGAAGAAAACAGTGGGTGGTGGAAAAAGTGACGTCGGCAGCTGCACGGCAGAGAAGCATGGAGCTTTGTAGTGGGTGGGGCTGTGCACGGGCCATGCGCAGAGCCAGACCCCTCCTGTGCCAAGCAACCTCAGGCAATGAGCCACTGCGTGTGCCAGCCGCCACAGCCTGAGCGCCAGCCCCTCCAAGGCGTAGGTACAAGGTTGCTCGCCACTATAACGACGCCCCGAGGAACCTTCACGCCGTGGCAAAGACGGCCAGAAACATCTATCCTGCTCTCTCGCGACGCTGCTCCATAGCATGGGATTGCCTTTAAGGATGAACAACTTGTATGCGCCGACTGTGCCCTCAGGGCCTACCAGCAACGCGACCGCCAACGGCCGAGCGGGGCATCTGAGCTTCGCGGAGCTGCAACGCAAGAAAGATGACACCGAGGCAGAACTGAAGGCGCTCGGCGGTGTCCTCGACTCTGTGAATCCCACGATACAATAAGGGATTCTGGACCTGTTTGTGCTAACTAGCAGCCAGCACGGAGTAGACATGCAGACGCCGCTCCTGACCAGGGACGGGTTCCCGCGTGCAGACATCGACGTCGCTCAGAGTACGCGCCCATGGTAGCTCGATCAGAAGTCAGCAGAGCATGATATTGACTCGGTGGCAGTCCGAACTACCAGAGCGCGAATCATCAGGCTGAGAAACGATTACAAGGAACTCATGGCAAACATCGAGAAGTTCCTTCATGAGCATTTCGCCAATCTCGACGACGACATGCCGGCTCCCAGCTCCGGCCCCGTGGCGCCCGTGCTGCCAGACTCGCAACCAGATGCCTTGCAAGAGCCATTTGCTACAGTCAATACCGTAGCCCCTGGGAGCCCGGCCGAGCGCGCTGGTTTGACAGCAGGAGATGAGATCCGCGTCTTCGGATACGCCAACAAGTCCAACCACGACAATCTCAAGAAGGTTGCCGAGTGTGTTCAGGGCAACGAGGGGGTAAGTCTGCAGCTCTGCTACGGCCGAAGTCCTGGCATCTGACATCAGCCCAGCAAAACATCTTCATCAGAGTGTCTCGACCGACGGGCGCCGCACAGCGACAGGAGCTGCGCCTGACGTTGACACCAACCCGAGACTGGGGCGGCCGGGGCATGTTGGGCTGCCACATCCTTCCCCTGTGACAGAATCAGGCCATTCGAGACGTGCTCGAGCATGCTGTCGGTGGTTGATTCTGGTAAGAACAGCCGGTAGCTCGAGCCTGGCTATCAGTGAGGCTGGCTGGCCATTAGATTGGGAGAATCAAGGATTTGTAATCGTGCGAAAGAGTTGGGCTGCAAATGGCCGACAGCTCACATGCTGGCATTGACCACCTACCTGTGCATCGACTGTGCCATGGAGAGCACGCCACGGCGAGGCAACGTGCTGGATTTGGGATTTGTTAGGCATCAGCTGCGGTGGCAAAGCGGCTACGTACTGGGCTGCAGCACAGAGGACTGGACGTGGTTGAGACGTGGCGACGCAGCAGCGGGAGTTGGGAGCTCTCGAAGCCGTCAAGCAGCAGGAAATCAGGGCGTCGTTGGACGGTGCCCAATAACAACACATCCCAGTACCCAAGAAGGCAGCATGTCACATCCATTTCCATCGGCGCAGCACATGCAGCCGCCTTCAATGAATCGGCGCCTTGTGGAAGGCGGTGACGCCCCTGATTGGGAGGTGCAGCACTGATATCACGTGCATGAGCCCACCCCCCAGCAGATCGAATTTTTCGCCTGAGGGTGCCCTGGTCCAAGTTCCCCGCCGCGTTCAAAACACCCAGCAGGCTGACCGGTCTTGTGCAATTCGTCTCTACCTTACACAGCACAACTCACGCCAGGGAGACCCTCAAAAGGTATCGTCGTCAACCCCCCCTCCCCGTCTGCTCTCCTCTCCTCCTCTCCTCCTTGCTCCGTCCTCTACACCCGCAGCATCGCACGAGCTGCTCCTTGCCCGCGAACCGATTTCCATCCCTCACCGCGCCGGCACCTCGCAGGCTAACGCCACAACTCTAGCACCCCGCTTGTTGACATCACTCGAGACTCTTCGCTACGATATCGAATCGCCAAGATGGCTGAGCAGATGACTCCCACCTTCAAGCTCGTGCTTGTCGGCGACGGTGGTACCGGCAAGGTATGTGTCCCGCGAGCTTCGTTGCGCCTTTATCGAGGGACGTCAACTACCCCACCTCGCCCGAACAAAGCAGCTCGCGATAGAGATGGAGATGGAGGTTGTGCTAACCCATCTCCTCTGTAGACCACCTTCGTCAAGCGCCACTTGACCGGTGAATTCGAGAAGAAGTACATGGCTACCCTCGGTGTCGAGGTTCACCCTCTTGGCTTCACCACCGTAAGTTGTCTCGAGCCCAATCCTTGGTGGGGCAGAGCTCTAAGCGTCGCAGAACTTCGGTAAGATCCAGTTCGACGTCTGGGATACCGCCGGCCAGGAGAAGTTCGGTGGTCTGCGCGACGGCTACTACATCAACGGCCAGTGCGGCATCATCATGTTCGACGTCACCTCCCGCATCACCTACAAGAACGTCCCCAACTGGCACCGTACGTTTGAAGCTGCCCCCGCCCCGATGCGTTCAAGACACCGCCTCTAACCCTTTTTATAGGTGACCTCGTCCGTGTCTGCGAGAACATCCCCATTGTTCTCTGCGGCAACAAGGTCGATGTGAAGGAGCGAAAAGTCAAGGCCAAGACCATCACCTTCCATCGCAAGAAAAACCTGCAGTACTACGACATCTCGGCCAAGTCCAACTACAACTTCGAGAAGCCCTTCCTGTGGCTGGCTCGTAAGCTGGTCGGCAACCCTCAGCTTGTTGGTATCCCCTGGTCCGATTTGATGAGACGTTCTGCTTACTGTCTACACAGGAGTTCGTTGCTGCCCCCGCCCTGGCCCCTCCCACCGCCCAGGTCGACGAGGCCCTCCTCAAGGAGTACGAGAACGAGATGATCGCCGCCGCTGCCCAGCCTCTGCCTGATGAGCAGTCCGACGACGACCTGTAAATGATTCGACCAAAACGCGGGAGTTATTAGTCGGAGGGGTCATGGGCTGCTCTGCGGGACAGGGTGACTTGCAGTTCTGGGTGCGGCACATGAGCAGGCCGTCATGACCATTTATGATACAGGACGGAAATTCTTAGGTTTACGAGAGCGTGACTGAATCGGGGCGGAAGCTTGCCCGCGAGCCTCGCTTGGGGTAGATGTCGCGGCACGGCTGCGAAAGAGCAGCACAAGGAACGTAGTTAGACTAAACACCAAAACTGACATTCACCAAGTACATCAGTGGCAAGTTGTGACGGTGTTTGGGCCTTGCATGTCTCGGGTCCGTTGTGCGTACTTGTTTGCACGCTTACCCTACACCATCGCTCTGTGGCACTCTTGCTGCCACATGCTGATGGCAGTGTCGAGAGGTCAACTGTATGTAATACAAACTTGCCAATGGTTGTCCCATTGTCCGCTGCTTGAGTCGGCCATGGAGCGGGGCGTTGCTGTTGGGGCACTGGACTGGACCTTTCTGGTAGGTATTTTTGCTTCACGGTGGGCACGTTTGGTTCATGGCCAGCGGCTCGTACGGTGGATCCAGGTGTGGCACTTCGTTATTGCGGCCAATTTAGCATGTCGAATTTGACAATCACTCCCACGTCGAGCCCCAGCAACTCGCGCATACAAGTAAGGACGCAGCAGGCTCAGGCGGGCTCTCCCGCAATAACAATTTACTGAAGGGGGTGGAGGTGGTGTCCGACTGTCCGTACGGTGTCTCGGACCCCCTGCACGTGCAGGCTTGGGACGCGTGTTGACATGTTTCCTATTCGGGACACGGCGACGCCTCAGCGCGCGACGTGATTTGCCGTACTTGGGACAACGCGGAAGCATCACCTCTTGAGTGGAGGGGCCCGACCTGGAACAGCCTCTGCTGCAGGCCGGCCCATTCCTCCTCTCCACGTCACACGCCTTGCTCGTACCTAGTCTTTTCTTAGGCACCTTACCTACACGTCGTGTACGTACCTGCTGCTCCTCCTCTTGGACAGCTTCCTCTTCTTGTTTTTATCCTCCTCCCCTCCGCGTCGAAGCTTGTAATGCATATCTTGCCGTGATTCGTTCGACCTCCGCTACTCGCCCTCGCCGCCATGTCGAACGCCTCTCCTGCGCCGTCCCTCGACGTCTCATCCGAGCAGCATGCTGCCGACTCGTCCCCCAGTCATCACGAATCCTCTGCAATATCACAGAGCTTGCCACAGCTCGATGACACGCTCACGTCCGGTTCAGCTCTGGACGGCGAGAAGCATCCAAAGGGAAAGAGGAAGCGTACCGCGTATGTTCATCCAAACATCCATTGACCGTGGCGTGCGGTCCCGAGACACGTCCGACCTAACCCGAGGCCAATTGGGACGATATAGTGCCAAGGACAAGATGCTACTCGAAGAGGCGTACAAGAGCAACCCAAAGCCGGACAAGCAAGCGCGTCTCGAGATTGTCGACCGCGTTTCGCTAAATGAGAAGGAAGTTCAGGTCCGTACACGCCCATTGATATGTGTCCGTCAGTTCACAAATCGACGCGTCTTGTTCCCAATCGTGATGTCGGCTTCGTACTGACATGGGCCGGCAGATCTGGTTCCAGAACCGACGACAAAACGACCGCCGAAAGTCGCGTCCACTGACGCCCGAGGAGCTTGCCGCTTTGAGGTACGGAGGCATGCACAATGTATCGTCGGACCCAGTTACGTGTCGAAGTGCCGTCGCCGACAACGACAGATCTTGCCCTGTTTCCGATCCGACAGGCTTGCAAGCGGTCGATCGAGCTGAGGTCTCCCCATCGTTCAACGACACCAGCCCCGATCACTCACAAGCCTTTACCGACGCGGTCACGCCGAGAGTTGGAAGCCAGGAGAGCAGTACACAGGTTCAGCCAGAGACGACGCCACCACAAAGCCAGGAGGCCCCATCGTCGCAACGATCCCAAGAAGGGTTGGAGGCTATGGCCCACTCGTTCTCGAGCTCCGTGGGATACCTTGCCAATCGATGGAATCTTGGCAGTTCCTTTTCAACGCCGTCCACCCTCGGGCGTGGCGGTGATGACTCCCTCAAGTAAGCGATACCGCTCACCACAGTCGAAGCTTGACACTGACAGACGTCGTAGGCATGAACCTTTCCCTCCGTCGTCGTGCTCGTCTGACACGACTCATAACGCGATCAGGAGGTCTCAGTCGCACGTGAGACTTTCGCTGTCGCTGGAAGGCAAGGCCGAGCTGGTATCTAACCAGAACTCACCGACGCGTGCTACTCCTCCCCGACCGTCCTCCACACTGCCCGGTCTTCCCCAAATGCGGCGCGGAGGTCTTCAACGAAGCCACAGCGCTCTTCCGTCCATGACCCTACCTCCAATCTCGACACTCACCAGCTCTCTTCCCCCACGGCTTGTCCGAGGGCGATCTCGGAACGTTCATGCCTGGGAATCATGCGCTGATTCCGAGCGGCGTGACGAGCTGACGGCCCAGGCCGAGAACGAGTCCAACGGGTCGGCCATTGCGGCCATCAGCTTGTTGCGTTCCTCTAGTGGAATTTTGCAGCCCAGCGTGACCAAGCGGAACGTGTCTGTCTCGAAGCCTCAACAAGCTCGCCAGGCGAAGAAGGCCAAGCTCGGCCGGACCATCTCGACGTATGCTCGGTTGGAGAATGTTGGAGCGGAGCTGGAGAAGCAGATTGGAAAGGTCAAGGTTGCGATGCTCGTATCGCCGACCGACTCGGACAAGGAGAACTGGAGCCCAGATGAGGATGGAAATCCGCATGATATCCCCCACCGACGACCGTTGCCTGCTGGCCCACCCTCCAATTCTCAGAACGCTCGCCGGCCTGGACGAGCTCTTCAGGAGAACGAGCGCCAGGCGCTGCTGGGTAACCGTGCGAGCACGGCACCGTCGAGATCGCTGGGAGCGTCCAAAGGCGCCATTGAGATCTTTGAGGATTCGGGGAAGAAGGCTCCCGCGTCGCGAGACGATGAAGTGGAAAGATTCATGCGGGGCGAAGTCAGCCCGAGCAAAAAGGGGGACATGGACTGCGTGGCGGGACTGTTGTCCCTCAGCCAAGGAGCTTGGAGATGAGCGCGCACCGCGGCCGTGAACGACGTGGGATAGTTCCCACACCCTCACTCTCCTTGCACGAAGATGGTGATTCCTTGCAGCGGCAGATGCATACCCCTTGTGTGGGAACATGGCTCGGCATTAGGTGTTGGTGATGAATTTCTTCAACTTTTCTTCCTCCCTGAGGGTGTTGGGGGTGGTTTATGACGATCAATGCTTCTTCTTTCTTGTTTGGGAGAAAGTTGGGGGGGAGGGGGATGGTGTTGGATTTATGGTCTTTTTGATGCAGATCTCGGCAGACGAACATTTCAACCCACTTCCACAGCCGCCCGGAAAGGCACATGACGGGCAATTCTGCGGTGAAACAAACACATTCATACAAAGTTGTATCGGGTCTTGTGTGGCCTGGAAATATATTGTGTCCTTGTGGGGGGCTCGCTGCCAGACGAGGTGCCCATCTATATATCCAAACAATTAAGATTTCATGTTCTCATTAAAAAGAGTTCGCCAAAATATGCTCACTGAACTCCAAAAGCAAACTCCCAATGCGTCTAGATCTAATACGACATCGAAAAGAAGAGCGTCCATATGGGGTGTCTTCTCACAGCCCCAGCATGCTCATTTGCCGTCTTACAGGACTGGCGCTGACACTACCCTCCTCGCTGGGGTAGTAGGCACTGTCTGTATCGATGTCCCAGCAGTTGTCGTCGTCCTCGCCCTCGGAGGGGACTCCGTCGGCGACCGAGCTGGCATCGAAGGGTTTTTGGGCCGCCGCGCGGACGTTCCATCGCAGGGTGCGACTTACGCTGTCGAACCATTCGGTGTCGGTGCGGGTGACAGTGGGGAACGGATATTGAGAAGCGGTGATTGTAACGTGGTCGCCTTGGCGGAGTTCGATGCGACCTTTTCCGTCAAATGCACAGTAGGCCGTGGCCCGGGAGTTCCGCGGGACGGCGACGCGGAGCGCCATGGTGTCGGAGAGAACCATTGGGCGGAAGGATAGAGTGTGAGGGCAGATGGGCGTCAGGAGGATGGCGGGAATGTCTGGGTGGACGAGGGAACCGCCGGCGGAGAGCGAGTAGGCAGTCGAGCCCGTGGGCGTGGAGAAGATGCAGCCGTCGGCTTGGACGACGGTGAGGAGCTCATCGTCACCGTAGAGCTCGAGATTAGAGACGTAAGGCGATGGCCCGCGATCGATGACGAGCTCATTGAGGACCTCGAACTGTTCGCCCTCGTCCATCTGATGACCCCGAGAATCGTGACGCCAGACGGTGCAAGTAAATCGCATGCGCAGATTGATCTTCATGCCGTCGTCGCCCATGACCCGGTTCAGGTGGTCCTTGTACTTTTCAAACTCGAATGTTGTCATGAATCCGAGGCTTCCGAGGCTGAAGGACAGGACGGGCGGGACGACCCGTTGGAAGAGCCACGATGTGAAGAGAACGGTGCCATCCCCTCCCAGGGTTAGGACCAGATCGAACTTTTCAGGTTGGCTCCAGCACAAGTCTGGTGTCCAATACTTCAACATGTGTTCGAAACGCGCGTCGTCGGCGAGGATGCCGGCTGCGTTGAAGCGCCTCGAGTTGCGCAGCTTGCTGTCGACGTACACGTTCACCCCAACATCGGATCCATATCGCGGGGTTCGCAGAAGCCATGTGGCAAGCTCGCGAGTAAGATAGACCAGCTGATTGTCACGGGCTTTGGTGACAATCATGACATTTCGGACTGCGCGCTTGATGGGCCGGCGCTGGAGCTGCTTGGAAACTTCGCGGACGCCCGTGGCGGTCTGGACCAGGCGGGAGTGCGACATGGATTCGTCGTTCTTGATATCTTCGAGGACCTTTGCAATGTCGACGGCGTCGTCGAATCTCTGGTGGTAGAAGCATGGCGACTGCATAGCGGTCAAGGCCGTGGAGGGCGTGGACTGCTTCCTCGCCAAGTCGTGCAGCGCATCGGCGAGCCTTTGCGAGGAAGCAGCCGAGACGGGCGGACAGCCGCCTGGGCCGTTTTGGGCCGCCAGCATATTGTCGAGGGAGAGAGCCTCTGGCTTGTTCTTGCGGGCGACGGAGGCGAGCGCCTCTATGATTGTCTGGCGTGGGATCGAGTCGTGGGAGGGGGCGCTGCGATGGTGGCTGGGAAGCGGTCGCGACCAAGTGCCGATGGAATCCAGCGATGACGAGGAGGAGCAAGTTGCTTCTAAAGCGGCAACGGCAGACGACGGGGTGCGCGGGTCATCCGCACTTGGGGTGGCCTGGGCCGTGTTCACAGACAGGTGGTGAGCAGCGCTCGAGGCCTTGGGACGGTCGGGCACAGCGCTCGTTTTATCCCCCACGACTGTCGGAGTTAGGCCATCCTGGACGCCCCCGAGGGCCGGGTGGAGAGCTGTACTCGTAGGCGACGAGGCGGGGACGGAAGCCATGGCGGCGTCGTCGTGGTGGGTGCCGTCGCTGCAGTGTAAGCGTGGCGGGCGCCAGGGGTGCGGGAGGGCCCCGAGGCCAATGACGGAGCCGCGCGAAGCACCGAAGGGGGAACCTTGCGAGGATGCCAATGACGTCTCGCAGTGTTTGTTGGTTGGGTTGGTCCTGCAACCCCTGGCCGCGTCTGTCAGCTACTCGTACTTGCAGCGGGCTGGGCTATCCAGAGCCGCTCCACGATATCGGGCGATGATTGGTGCTGCTTGCTGCTGTTGGCTGCGGCGAGTGATGCCGGCCGCAGATAGCCGGCCGCACGTGGCACAGGTGCAGCAAAGCAATGCTGTCGAGATGTGATGGTCGACGACGCGAGAGCAGACAAGGAATCGGATCAGATGCCTGACTGTAGGTATGCGGGCAGGCAGGAGAAGGCAGTACCGGGGGAGATGCGGGGGAAGGGATGGCACCGAGCACAGACAGCAAAGAGACGCTCTTCGGGCCAGCGAATAGAATCAAGTGCAACAAATGACCGAGCTCAGAACAAATACTGAACCCAAAAGCGCAAGACGACGACGCAGTCAAGGAGAAACAAAGCAAACAACAACACACGGCAAGGGCGAGAACTACCAGAGCTCTGCATCGACGATCGCTTGACTGACCTGTCCCTCGGCGACAACGACAACAAGCTGGGGCTCTCCTCCCACCAGCCCAAGTTGAGGCGAACACCAGCTCCCTATAAATAGGTACCACCCCCGTGACGGCCAGCTCCTCCCGTGGGCCGGATAGCTCCCGTCTCGCTATAGCACCCGACAGGGGTGAGTCTCGTCGGCCAAGCTGTCGCGGTGAAGACGTGGTGCAGCGGATTATTAGTGCGGCGCCTTGGCCGTCTCACCTCGACTTTGGGCAACCTGCCAACGGTCCACGCATGCCGGATGCTGTGAATTGCAAAGGCCCAAGTTTCTTCAACATCCTTGCTGTCTTGCTAGTGCATCATCTACCATGCATGCTGCCTGCCTGCCTGCCTGCCATATCATGATACTTGATCATGTCCGGCCTATCAAACAAGGACCGTGTAATGCCGTTTGCCTCATCGTGCAGTTTTGACTGTTATCAATGGTAGCACAGCGGAGCTCGCTTCGAGGAGCTAACCCGCTGGCTTGTGACATGCCCCGGGCTGCCCAGACGTGACATGAAACGCTGAGGCTGGATCCTGCCCACTGCCTGTCAAGCCAGCCTACCGATTCGCTCTTGTGAATCGAAAACGGATACCAGCTCAACGATGGCATTCTGGCGGCCTTATTTCCATCTTGCTCGCGATACGGCATCAGGAGGGCCGAGCTCCCGCCCCCCTAATGCCGCCTTTGTTTGTGAATATAAGGTGAATGTGAGGTGATGGATGCTTCCTCACTCTTCCTGTTCAGCTTGGTTTGTGAGTAGCTCAGGCTTGCACATGGTCTGCTGCCACGACGCCCCGGTAGCCCGAAAGCAGCGTGACGTGGCGTCTTCGACAAGATTCTTCGCTCGCGCGGACATCATTTCCAGTAGAGATCTGCCGATGTCTTCGTTTCCATGACGGATCGGATAAATGCCTTGATGCTCTGCGACTCCAGTCCGTCGCCCGACATTGCCGTTTCAAGCCCCGAGTCATGGCCCTGGCAGCATATGCGTTGGCCAGTCTGAAGGATCTTGTCCCACTCCTCGGCCGTGAATGAGCCTGCGCTCTCTGCCAAGAGAAGCTCGTCGTCAGAGGTGAAGCCGAGGACGTGCATGGACTGCGCCTTGTCCGCCTCTGCCAGGCCTGGGTCTACGACAATGTCCTCCTCGCTGCCCTCTACCCCGACGGCGAGCGTGGTTGCCGTCGCAATGGCCTTGAGGGGGACGGCGGCAGTCAATAGACCCAGGATAGCGGCGTGTAGCAAGGCCGGGATGATGGCCAGGTTCTGCAGGGAAGGCATCAGTGAGCAAGATATGCCCAAGACCATACTTCTGGATGGGGCTGTCTCACCAATTGAGCCTGGAGCAGCTTCGAGTTTGCGTAGGCATTCTCTGGCATCTCCATAACCTGAAGGGTGACCTGGACCATGCACCTGGGAAAGTTGCGCAGGGGGATGAGCTGTCGCAGGGCGGGTTGCAGGATGGACTCAAGCTGGCGCTCCGCAGTGCCTAGTCGAAGGGGTCAGACGAGAAAATCAATGTGGTGACATGTCGTATTCGTACCTCCAGGTCCGGCAGCCGGTCGCACGATGACATCCACGAGCGCTTCAAATGCATTCTCATCACGCCTGTGTGCCTCGACTGGCCCATTCACGGCGGCGGTGACGGTAAAGCCGCAGTAGGAAAAAGTCGCCGAGCCGTCTGCCTTGGGCAGGTGGGAGAGCTCCGCTGTTGGCTGAGCTGAAGGCGCCATTTTGGAGAGAGGCTTGTTGGTCTCGCTGAAGTGAGAGTTGAGGGTGTGCCGTGATGTTGAAAGTTCTGTTTTGGCGTTTGTCGGTGGTGGATAGACCAAGTGGTTAGTACGGAGTAGAGCCACCTAGCCTTGGAGGCCCCACGCCCTGTACTCGTACGGCTGGCGGGGTCCGTAGGTACTCCGTAGGTACCTCGGGCCAACTGGGCAAGTTGTCGCCATCGAGCTCCGTGAAAGTCACTGGATGGCTCTCACCTTTCAAACTCACATCCACGATACACCCATGGCTTCCCACGCCCCCACGCAGATGCCTCCATCGCAAGACACGAGCTGTACGATCCCCAGCCTCAAGGACAGGATCCCCAAGCTCGAGCCTCGCAGGCGCCAAGCCGAGGCCCCGAACCAGACGCCAGTTCCCGAGACTCCCGCTCTGCCCCCGCCACCCAACACCGCGACCTGGTCCTTCAAGGTTCCAACGAGGCGCATCCTTTCCCGCAAGGACCACGAAATATTCCTGTCGTCGCCTGCATGTAGCTTGATACAAGCCTGGGTGTTTGGGCTGTCTGAAGCCGTGGTCGACACCCCAAACTCGGCAGTCAAGGACGACGATGTGAGCGCCACGGTCAAGGCAATATTGAAGATACTGGACGAAGCCGAAGACCTCGTGTCCAAGTCTCCCCCGAACGAACAAGGAGGCTCGCGCTTTGGCAACAAGGCGTTTCGTGGATTCCTCGACCTCGCCAGAGAGAACTCTACCCGGTGGCACCAGAGCCTTGGGGTGGACAACGAAGATGCCGTCGCAGAGGCGGCCACCTACTTGAACCAATCTTTCGGGAACCGCAGCCGCATCGACTACGGCTCTGGCCATGAACTCAACTTTATGATATGGCTGCTCTGCCTGTACCAGCTTGGCCGTCTGCAGAAAACCGACTTCAAGCCCATCGTCCTCCGAGTCTTCGCTCGGTATCTGACTCTGATGCGAAGTGTTCAGATGACGTACTACCTGGAGCCTGCTGGATCTCACGGCGTCTGGGGACTGGATGATTACCAATTCTTACCTTTTCTCTTCGGCGCGGCCCAACTCCTCCATCATCCATACATCACTCCGCGCTCCATCCACCAAGACCTCACCATTGAAGAGTTCGGCCACGACTTCTTATATCTTGGTCAGGTCGGCTTCGTCAACAGTACCAAGACGGTCAAGGGGCTGCGGTGGCACAGCCCCATGCTGGATGATATATCATCGGCAAAATCATGGACCAAGATTGATGGCGGTATGCGACGGATGTTCGTCGCCGAGGTCCTGCGCAAGCTGCCCGTGATGCAGCACTTCTTATTTGGCTCTCTGGTCCCAGCTGCAGATGGCATGAGCGAGGACGACGCACGGCCGGCAGAAGATGACGAGGCGGACGGAGACCATTCCGACCATGTACATGATAGTAGTGTGGGCTGGGGAGATTGCTGTGGGATCAAGGTTCCCAGCAGTCTTGCCGCGGCCCAGGAGATGAAGAAGCGGGCGAATGGGGATTCGCTGCGAAGGATTCCTTTCGATTGAGACGATCAGGTCGACAAGGAGGCAGTGCATCGATCTCCCGCTGCTGGCCGTGCTGCACAGGAACACCAGCCGGGTTTACACGTACATAGCGAGCTTGGATAAGTCCCTGCAGCTCGTTATTCCTGTGGCAATTGCACAGTATGTACGCCTTAGAAAACGTCCCATTATATGCGCGGTTTTCTTTGCGCCTTTTTAGTAAGTCTCTCAGTTACGATCTAGCCGATTATAGCTATTAGTAGTAACCATGACGGTGCAGTTTGCCCGCAGTTTGATGCCCTTGATCTGATGGACACACGCGAGCACTTGTCGTTCTATGCCCGCGTCAAGGGCATCAAGGATGTCAAGAGTAACGTTGGCCCCAGGCTCAACCTCACGCCCCATTCGTCCACCTTGGCGTCGAAGGCCTCGGGCGGAAACAAGAGCAAGCTCAGCCTGACCATTGCTCTGATGGGCACGCCGCCAGTCCTCGTCCTCGATGAGCCGACGTCGGCCATGCGTGGACGCCGTGACGAAGCGCTCGCCTTTTGGAAGACTATCCAGACTATTACCCCCAGCCGCTTCCTTCCCCTTACCGTAAGCCTTCGAAAATCATGTGATGAGGCATCGCAGACACTGACCCCCTCGCCCAGACGCCTAGCATGGGAAGCGGCCGACACGCTCGCCACCCGCGCCGCCATCACCCCCAAGCGCATCCTCGCCGTCGGCACCCACAAACGCCCTCCGCGACAGGTACAGCACCCACTACTACGTCAGCCTCCTGATGGCCCCGGCCCCCAGCACGACCCTCGAGGAAACGGAGCGCGTCCGCGCCTGGGGTCCACGAGCACGTCCCCGCTGTCCAGCTCCAACGCGACTTGCTCGGCGGCCAGGTTCGCTTCACCAGCCCCCGGCATCGACGCCGAGGGGAAGCGGCCCGTCGCGGGTGTCGTCGACCTTGCTCGAGCGCAACGAGCAGAGCCTGGGCCTGGAGTACTACTCCGTGGGCGGCGCGACGCTCGAGAGAGTGTTTCTGAGCGTTGTGAGGGAGAATAATGTCCAGGAGGAGGATGGAGTCGGCCACAGGGGTGGCATGTGCAGCGCCTGTTTAGACGAGGATGAGAGAGATCGGATCACACACATACTTCCCTCTGTACCTTGAAGAGTTTCCCTTTCCCGTGTACTTTGCGAAGCCCCAGTGGCAGAGTACAAGTATACACCTGGCCGAATCGGAAAACACACAGCATGTTCGAGATACACCAACCTAGGTAATACCAGGCGATGAAACAACGCATAGGCGACGGGGTGAAACAAGAGCCCAGTCACGACAAGCGGACGCGGTCCAGAATTGTTGACAGTGTGTATTCGGCCTTCGCTGAGGCTCATGCTACCTAGATTTGCATATGCGGTGCGCACTGCTGTAACACACCAGGTATGCGCAATGCATCCTGTATTCTGCATCTTGCATCCTGCATCCATCCGTGACAAGGATCTACCCATATCCGCCACTGCGTTACCAAACACCATGCCAACTTCCCAGTCCTGCCATCTCGTCGCTGAAAGCGAGAGAATGGTGCAACTCTAACCATCTTGCAACGGATGAGTGCCCAGGATCCGGGCATGGCGGAATTAGCTAAAGCAACTCGTAACGCCACTCATAATCATGTTTATCATTTCCTGTTTTCGCAGTCGAGAGAGGCCGCCCTCAAAGGTATCTTCCGAATTTGGTCAATGAAAAGGTCCAGATGTGATGATGCAGTGCCACACTCCTGCAAT
>PKSG01001062.1:0-23484 GCA_002916505.1 Tolypocladium paradoxum | reverse complement strand
CCCCCCCCGACAGTCAGGTCGACTCGTCTGCTTCGCCCTGCCTTGCGCTCTGCAAGCTCAGATCTGTACATGATGCAACCCAGGACTGGCTTTCCCACGTCGGTGCGTCGATGATGCCTTCGACGGCGTGCAGCGGCAAGCAACCCGTGCAGCCCGAAAAGGAATGTTTAGTTTTGGGCTCCTTCACCGTCCGCGAAGCCCAGGGCGTCTTGTGTGTGTTCGCCTTCCCACCCGTACTCCATGACAAGCACATCCCAGACAGGCGTGTCGCTGGCTGCGAGACATTCGGCACAGACGAGCAACAGTTTCTTGTACAATACATCGGACAGGCTCGATGCTGATAGGGTGACACAGCAGACAAGACAGGGTGCGCAAGCCTCCTAAGCTGGCATTTCGGTGGATGAGGGTACGAAGTTCTCCGTACCGAGTAAACAACAAAGGCATCGGACCTGCGCAGCGACCACGGGACGAGCACCACCGCCAACCTTGGTCCTCCGCCCACAAAGTGATCAATGACGCGAGCCTTTCCAGGTGGGGTGGGAGCCAGTTGGGACGCCAAAAAAAGAAAAAAAAGCAAATCCTCCCATGCGCGCGAGGTGTCACCTTGGTCTGCGCCTTGGTCTGCTGTCCAGACTCCAGAGGAGCTGATGGTCCAAGGCGTGTGTCGGCTAATTACAAGTAGGTATACGGTCGCCTTTCACATGCCCGCCGCTTCAGGCCCGCCGCGTACCAAACATGTTGGGCTCATGGATCGCAATCGCTCATTGCATCAGGCCGATGCACTGCGCTTCTGCGGGGCCTGCGGGATTATGCCAGATTTTCAGCGCATCCACAGTACCCTTGATTGCCAGGTTCACTGCCCAGCAACCGGGCACATGGATTCCTGAGGGCTGGGATCTTCTGTTAGCGAGCGCCTCACCCTCGTCTCTCTTACCGCCGAGCAGGGAGCATGGCCACAAGGAGCGCCATTGAGTCCTCCCGCTGTCGATTACAGGAACAGCAAGTTGGGTACGGATACCTATGCTCCACTGCGCTGGATCCCGTCGTGGGTCGCGTGTCACGACGAGTATTGCAGCGCACGGCCCTCGGCTCCGTGCAACCAAGGTGCTTTCCAAGCCTTGTGATTCTTATACTTGTAAGTTATATTTTTATTCGCTCCAGTCCGTACCATGGCAGGCCTGCCAGTCGGCTCTCGGTTCCGCCGCTCAGGCACAGCAACTCGGCAGAGCCTCATCGAATCTCGCAGCAGAAACAGCGCAATCTAGAGATGTTTGATTGCTCTGTTCAGCGTGAAGCTGCTGTCTCAGCAGTTGGGGCCCGACAAGTGCCGTATTTTACCGGTCGTCGGGGATCTGCCCTTGTTGCATGCGGAATTGGACAAGACCCATGTGGAGGCTAGATTCCTTCTTTGGTTCCTTCAAACGGTTGCTATTGGCCTTTCCATCTGCTGAGCATACAAGTATGCCCCAGCATATCCCCCACACAGCTACTATTTATTGGCCGCTTGAGAGGAGCAAGTTCGCCAGCCACACGGACTGCTGTTACCTGTTCTTCTGATGGGGGGCGACCTTGACGGGTCGATGCCTTCGGACCATGTGCCTCTGGCTGGGACCGGCTCCAGCAGGTGCCGTCATTGTTGTGCATTGGTTCGGTATGAGGGCGCCGTTCCTCGCTGTGTCGAGATGCCTACATCACCAACAAGGGAACTAACAAGGGAACTGGGGACAACACAAGTGCGGCAGAGGACGCCATTTCCTCGTTGCTGTTGGTGCTTTGTTTGCTCGACGCAGTGCTTTGTTCGACCAGAATCTCTTGGGGCATGCAAAGGCTCACTGGTCAATCAGATATCGCCTACGTCTTCTGGGCCGCCGCTTCGAAACCCGAGCAGCCCCTCTGCTGTAGGCGGGCCAATATCGCCCTAGTTGGTTTACCTTGAGACGAATGTCAGACTCTGTAGATCGCTCTCTTTACCTGTGTCAAGCACGCAACCTTGGCTTTTCGGGCCTGCACATCTAAATAATCGCAGAGCCCCCAGGACAAGAACTCCCTGATAGCCTTCTATGCTAGGCAGTACATGTATCTTAGTCTGCAAATGTCGCCGGTAGGTTGATTTCTTTTGTCGCAATGGCTGCTTTTGGATCAGTAACGTTTGCTTAGGGGTCAATGCGGCCTGGGTGAAACTGGCTAAGGAATACAGCCGTGAGGTTGAGCTTCTCTGATTCCAGATTGAGGAGCATTGTTCTCTCTTTGGTCCACGTAGATCTTGATCGCATTGTACCGTCGTCGCCGTCATTTAATATGTCCAGAACGTGCTGTGGCGTCCACCCTCTTCTGGTGGCGATCCATCAGTGCCAGCCTGACGCAAGGGGGATGCCAATAGTCCATATACTAGGCATATCTCCTGCGCCACGAGCCACAGCACCGATTCTGCAGTGTCCTGAAAGGGAGCACGGGAGGCCGGAAGAAACAAGCAGGGTGGCAAGGCACAAGTTTCCGGAGACAATCTGTTCTACTAGGCAAATTGGTGGTTGGACAGCCCACGGTTGTGCGAGTGAGTCCCTCTCCCCACCACTTTGTCCTCCCTGCTTTTGAAAGACTGACCCATGGTCGTCTTTCTCTCCCGCGCCCACAGCACTAGCCCCGATATCACCTCAAACACTTCCTTGTCGCAAGGAGGCCAGAGTACGGTGTCCGAAGCACGGCGAAGACGGACCATCACCATCTCGACGTTTTGCTTGGCAGTTGAACAAACCTCGCTCGCCAACCCCACACGCCCATGTCTCTCGTCGACGGCAGCCCGCAGGACGACGACCCGCGTCTAGGAGGCAAATCCAGGCCATTCGTTTGCGATTTCTGCTGTACGAGGCTGTGAGCCATTGATGTAAAGTGGCGCGTGCGTCTTAGACATGCGGCATCTGGGCGCAGGCTGGATATGCCGGTGCCCGGGGCGATCGCTTGCGGGCCAGGCTGTGGACTGAGCGTTGTCTTAGTTATCAAGGTGGCTTTTGGGGCGCTGCGGCTCGTGGCCAAGTCGTCCGATGCAGGGTTCCCGCCATCTGTGCTTGGCTGCGGATGGGGTTGAGGCTCTGCAGCAGTTGTCTGAGGCCACTTGAGGGCGACAGCGGGTCTAGAGACTCCCGTCGATAGTCTCCTGCAAGCGACGACCCCTCCGCTGCCGTTGGGCATCGAGTTGGCCAAGTTGAAGTGACGAAGAGACTCGGTGAGAGAATGCCACTGTGAGGGGTGTCTGAGAAGTACGCATGCCAAGTTCAAGGGGAGAAGGGCTCGACTTGTACGATCAGGTGTTCAAAGCCGCAATGTGAGAGCGGATATGCGGAAAGCATCTACATACATCCTTTCTTCAACAACCTGCAAACCACAACGAACCAACTACAGACCAGTCTAGACGAATTCGAAATGGCCAAAGTAGAGCGTGACGTGAAGTTGGCCTTTCCGTTATCCACATTGAACAGCCCGAGGGGGTATCCCGACCTTGCTCTCCTACACATCTCCCGATCTGTCCGGGAGCGCCTTGGAGTATGAGAGCTTCGGGAGCTTGGAGCAGCCGCAGGCTGGGACGGCGATGTGCGGTAGGGTATCGTGAGCATTGGCGCGAACGACGAGTGTCGCGGCCGCGGCGACGAAGCTGGCGATGGCGGCGCGATACATTTCGACAACGCCGATTGTTCTCAATTCAAGGTAATGTTGATGATGTTATTGCGACACTGGCTAACCGGCACCCCGCAGGGACGTGTAAGCATTCCATCTTCATGGCTGGATCCCAAATACCAACTCATCGGTCCCGACATTCGACGATGTCGCACTATTCGGCCCGTCAGCACTTGATCCTAGGAGATATACAAAGGAACCTCGCATCTGACCCAGCGTTACGAGGCACAGCATGTTACGGAATTTGCAAGAGCATTATTCCTTGCGAATTATATGCTTAAGCCCGTCTCCAACTCGTGCGCTTAACGATGCTGGCATCTCGGAACGTTGTGCCGGGTACGGAGTGTTTGATAAGCCAATGCTGCTTCGCATTCAAGTTTCCTGATCTGAGGGACGGCAGCTCAGAATCACATCCCAAGTACGAGAAACACGTCCCATCAGTTGTATTCCTCTCTCTCCGTGACTGAGGTCTTCGCTTCGTTTAGAACGTAATCTACATTACAGCTTGGACGCGTTGGAGTCGTCGTCTACTTCCCCAAAGAGGCCCATGAAGGCGTTGTGCACCTCGTCCGTCAAGTCACTCGCCTGTAGACTCCGGCCCTTCTTGAGGAACGCCAACCGAGAGCACTCCTATTTCACTGTCAGTTTCTACACATGCCGCTCTCATGCCGCTCTCATGCCCATGGTTTCTGGGCTTCGTAGAGCAGAAACACAGTCATGATACGGAAGTTTACTTACCCTCGTGATTGCACTCCCTCCGAAAGCCGCAAGACCCATCATCTCGTCCTCTGACAGCGGATCGTCTCCAACCTCCCACAGCCGGTCCAGATATGCCTTCCTCCAACCTAGGAACGTTGCCACGGTTCCAGTCAAGGTATCGCCTTGACCACCGCTCCTCTTCTTGCCTCCTTCGAGGTCGTCTGTCAAAGTCGTATGTCCATTCGAGATGAAGTCCTGGCCGCCCTTCTGTATGATGGTGACGCCATCCAACGCTCTCGCAAGAGTCTCTACCTTGTTCGTCTCGCTCTCGTTGCCCGCGTCGTTGAGCTTGAGTGCGTCCCATAGCCGTCCGAATTCAACCACGTTGGGTGTTAGAATCGCCCCCTTGTATCCCTTCACCAGGTCTGGATCCTTCTGCACGAGCTGCAGAGCGTCTGCGTCGAGAACGACAGGCATCTTCATCTCTCGCGCGGCGCGGATAACTCGGGACACGGTTGCCTGCATGAGGGGGTCCCGGCCTAATCCAGGGCCCACGACTAGGACGTGCAATCGCGAGAGCATCTCGATGATCGTGGCTGCGATGTGCTCCGGATCCGAGTCATGCTCCTTCGTGTCCGCCTTCGATGGAGGGGACTGGCGCATGAGCGGATGGACCATCAGGTTTGGCGAATACGTCTTGATGACAGCGCCAGCTCCGGGCGTACAGATAACATGAGACTGCAAGACGAACTGTCAGCCACTGCTCCCCTCACAACCGGGCCAGCATCATCGCCACCCACCATGTCGCAACCGAGCCTCGCGCTGGCCATGGCCGAGAAATACGGTGCGCCAGTGTAGTCCTCGCTCCCTCCGATCACTGCAATACGTCCCAGCTGCCCTACTGGCGTCAGTTTTCCATATCAAACGTAGGAGCTAGCAGGCTGTGCAATGGCACGTTGACGAACGAACCCTTGTGGAATTTGTTCAGCATTGGCGGGATCATCCGCCGCACATTTCCCAGTATGCCCCTCGTTGCTGCAGACATTTGAGCCCCTTGGTCGTTTGTGGTCATCGCGAGAGAAAGCACCGTGCCGTGGTGAAGCAGTGTGAGCCGTGGTCAAAGCCAGATGGGGTGCAGTGTCGAGATGAAGAGCGCGATTGGGCAGCTGTATGAACGCCAATCCTATGCTGACAAGGATGCTTCAGGATGAATCGTAAGCCCGAGGGTGTGTCTCTCTGCTGAGCACGCTGGTGTCGGAAGATCAAGCGAAATAATGCCAATGCAAAGGAGAAATGTTGGATGGCCCAATCCTGATTCCTGAGTCCAGACTATTGCATATATGTGATGTCACCTGAGCCGAGGCTGCCAGAACTTACGCGGCAGTAGCGACAAACACCATCGGAACACAACTCGCTTGCTCCAGGTTAGGATCAATGTGTTTTATAGAACAAAAGAAATTGAGGGCGTTCATTGAGTAATGAGCTCTATTTTTACATGTGGTGGTACGATTGGCGAATCTCCCAGCGTCACCCATCGCTCCATCAGGTGCACACCCCTCGGCTATTCCCTCCGCATCTAGAGAGAAGAACAACTAATATTTCGGTATAGACAGCAGCCCCCCAACAGCCCTTTCTCTAAGTCGCTCGAGGAGACGCGTGATTAAATGCTCAGCCCAGGAAGCTCTTGATGAAGGACTGGGTAACGTCCTTCAGGCGGGCCTCGAGGTCCTTGCTGATGGCGCCCTCCTTCTCGATGGTAGCCAGCAGGTCGGACTCGTTGGCCTTGAGGTGGGCAAGGTAGTCCGACTCCCACTGCAGGACCTTGTCGACGGGGACGGTGTCCAGGTAACCGTTGACACCAGCGAAGATGAGGGGAACCATCTCGTTGACGGCCATGGGAGAGTACTGCTTCTGCTTGAGGAGCTCGGTCAACTGTGAGAGTAGTGATTAGCGTCTCGGTCGTGGAAGGCTAGAGAACCGGGGAAAGCTGGAGAACCGGGGAAAGCTAGAGAACCGGGGAGACACTTACGCGCTCACCACGGGCCAGGGTCTGCTTGGTGGCGGCATCGAGATCAGAGCCGAACTGGGCAAAGGCAGCGACCTCACGGTACTGGGCCAAGAACAGCTTCAGAGAACCGGCGACTTGCTTCATGGCCTTGAGCTGAGCGGCGGAACCGACACGAGAGACGGACAGACCGACGTTGATGGCAGGTCGAACACCCTTGTAGAACAGCTCAGACTCCAGGAAGATCTGCCCGTCGGTAATGGAGATGACGTTGGTGGGAATGTAGGCCGACACATCACCACCCTGGGTCTCGATGATGGGCAGGGCAGTCATGGAACCACCACCGTGCTTGTCGTTGAGCTTGGCGGCACGCTCAAGCAGACGCGAGTGCAGGTAGAAGACGTCACCGGGGTAAGCCTCACGGCCGGGGGGACGACGGAGCAGCAGGGACATCTGACGGTAGGCAACGGCCTGCTTGGACAGATCGTCGTAGATAACCAGAGAGTGGCGGCCATTGTCACGAAACCACTCCCCGATAGACGCCCCTAGGAAGCAAGAAATGGTAAGTAAATGTGCAAGATGACGTCCAGAGCTAAGGCGGATGAGAACACAGTGCTATGCGCTTGCAGCAGCCGCTTTCTTCTTGTGTTTCTTGGTGTTTAAAAGGTGACAGGGACAAACATACCGGTGAAGGGAGCGATGTACTGAAGAGGAGCGGCCTCGGAGGCAGTGGCGGCGACGACAATGGAGTACTTCATGGCGTCGTTCTCCTCAAGGGTTTTGACGAGCTGGGCGACAGTGGAACGCTTCTGGCCGACGGCAACGTAGACGCAGTAGAGCTTCTTGGTCTCATCGGAGCCGTTGTTCCATCGCTTCTGGTTCAGGATGGTGTCGAGGCCGACAGCAGTCTTGCCAGTTTGACGGTCACCAATGATCAGCTCACGCTGGCCACGGCCAATGGGAACCATGGCGTCGACGGACTTGAAGCCGGTCTGCACGGGCTGGTTGACAGACTTGCGGGGCAGAATGCCGGGAGCCTTGAGCTGGGCACGGCGCTTCTCCTTGGTGTTGATGGGGCCCTTGCCGTCAATGGGGTTACCCAGAGCATCGACGACACGGCCAAGCATCTCAGGGCCGACGGGGACATCGACCTTTGGGTACGTGTCAGCTAACAACTCCCGTGACGGCTGAACACGAAGCATCCGCATCAGCTTACAATTTCCCCGGTACGCTTGACGGTCTGGCCCTCCGAGACCAGACGATCGGAACCGAACAGCACGACACCGACCTGGCCGGCCTCGAGGTTCATGCACATGCCCTTGACGCCAGAGGCGAACCTGAAACGCCTGGGTTAGGGTCTGTTCTTGGTTTCCGGATTAATCGGAGATGCGCCACATACTCGACAAGCTCCTCGGCCTGGACGTTGGTCAGGCCGTGAACACGGGCGATACCATCACTGCAGCCTCAATGTCAGCATGTTTCTCTGCTCAATTGACCGCCCCAGGTTGTTGCGTTGTGGCGCGAGTTGAAAGGGGTGCTGATGGCCACGTCGAAGGGGTTGGGGGCGCGTGGTTCGTTGCCAGAGCTCCACATACCCGACGGAAAGGACACGGCCAGTCTCAGCAAGGCCCGACTCCTCCTGGACACCGCGAATTCGCTGCTCGAGAATGGACGAGACCTCAGTCGGCGTGGCCTTGGCGTCGGCGGCGTAGGATCGAGCCTGGACGTTGAGGGCGGCGGGTGCGGCATTTCGGACCTGGGGAAAATCAAGTTAGCCGAAGCCCGACAAAATGGCATCGCGGCCGAGCAGCGAGCGCCCAGCGGCAGAACAGCTCCAAAATGACGCTCAAGCGACACGTAGGCACCGTCCGGCGATCCAATTGAGCTCTGCGGGCGTTTTCCTGATGGATCGGGGCGACTGTCGATGGCATTGGCGCTCGGCCCGGGGACGCTCGGGAGACTCACTGCGGCGACCCTGCCAGCAGCAGAGACGGCGCCCACGGCGCGCGTGGACTGTCGGAGAGCGTTCCGGAACATATTAAGGGAGGTGTATGGAGGTCTCGATGGAAAGGGGAGCAATTGCAGCAACGTGCAATTGGGGAGAGGGGAGATTGGGGGTTGCGGTGCTGCCTTTGCAGGAGAGCAGATGGAGTTTTTCGGGAGGACAGTGACGGGAGCAGAGTCTGTGAGGGACAGGGTGGAGCTGAGCTGGCCGAGCCCGCCCAATCAGCGCCCGTTGCGCGGTTTTGCCTACAAGTTCTGGGGCCTGCCTTAACAATTTCTGCTCGTTTCCAGCGCATGTCTTAACCTGAGGAATCCCCCCTCCCCCATCTCGAGCTCCTAACCCCCTCTAACCTGCCCTGGAGCGTGCGCTAACAACCTCCATAGCAACATACCTATCTAGCAAGGGGGATCACCAACCAACGAGGCATCAACAGCAGTTCACAGCGGTTACGAGGACCATCCCGATGGACTCGGGCGCGCGCACACGGAACAATCAAGAGAACACACAAGCAGCAAGGGTATTCGGGTCTATATCATACATGCGCATTCGTCCACTCCCCGTCTGCGTCACATCAAGCCGTTGATGACGCGCTGACGGCCGTCTGCGTCCTCCTTTGCCACAGCCTCACAAACGAGGCCACAGCCATGACCGCCCAGGCCTCTCCAAACTCGCCCGACGCTCCCCTGCCCACAAACTGGAACGCTCCCGCTTTGGTTAGGCACTTGATGATATTGGCCTCACCTGCTACTGCGACGATCTCGTCTTCGTTGCCCAGGCGCACGAGCTTCCAGCCGCTCGACCCTTCGCCCAAGGACTTCACCTCGTCGCCGCGGCTGCTACGCCACTCGAATCTCTCGGGCAGTGAGCCCTGGCCAAGAGAGATCGCGAACGTATATGCCAATGACCAGCCGTTGCCGTGACACCGCAGCTCCTCTCGAATTGGCGGCCGCCCTGGTTGTGCTGCCAGCTCGACACAGTCGTGCCAGCCCATCTTGCTGCCGCTCCGTATCACGCCCACGGGTTCTGCGTCAATAGTCGGCCCATTGTAGAGTATGAGCTCGCCGTACCATCCGTTGGGCAAGGAGATGATGTGGGATGGGTTTGACTTCTCCTCCCCAAGCACGAGCCTGATGTGCGCCTTGCCTTTGTACCAGAAGCTGAATTTGGCTGGGAACCTGACGTTCCTGAGAGTTGCCTGTTGCAAGCGAGATTCTACTTGCTTCGATTCGGCCGAGCCCATGATTGTGACTTGAATGCAAAGGGTAGAGAATTGGTTGAGCGTTCTTGCTTCAATGGTAGTGATTGCTTTGTATTGGCAAATAAGCAGCGTGCAACCGTACAGTTGACTTTCAGTAATTGCGGAAAATCACGATGGACCGAGTCGTATTGCGACGGAGCGTATCAAGATAATGTTGAAGGAGAAGCGGGAAGGCATTATCGCATCCAGGACCATGGTTGGCGATCCTTCACCTTTATACAATCATGGCTTCATGTGACATCATCCCTTCCACGGATTCAAATACATAGCCACGTGCATAGCCTTGTCGTGACAACTGGTCTGCCAGCTTTGTCTGGCACCGGTAAGCCGCAGGGTCAAATTGCCCTCCCAACTTGGAAATGGCGACCTTGGCTGAGCCACTGGTCCCACAGAGCGCTGCATATTACCGCATTGGGGCTGTCGTGGCAAGTCGAATGTCGACGAAGAGCGCTTGCATCACCCCCAGTCGACACGCTCCGCCCCGTTGACCATGTCGAAATGTCAAGGACACTCAAATCATACGAACAAAAGGAGAAATATCTGCCGACAAGTTTCACATTCGGGGGCAAATATACGGAAGCCGGCTGGGATGCCGGTCGGTCTCTGAGGCCGTGGCTCGACTCAATTGCGGTCGAGCTCATGCAAAGGCAACGGAAATACATGACCGCGTGATCCTATTTTCCCAAAAAATATTCGCCGTGACCATCCGGAAGAGAAAACCCCAAACCCGTTTATCGGACAATGCCATCGAAGCGCTGCTTGAACCACTTGACGGTCTCGTCGCGCTTGATGCGGTGGCTAGCACCGATGGTGCTCTTCATGCGTCGTCGTCGGGTAACACGCTCGCCGGGGCGGGTCATGCAGCAGTAGAAGTCCATGCCGTAGATTCCGATCGAGGGGTCGTACTTGATGCCGAGATCGATGTGCTCGCTGATACCGAAGCCGAAGTTGCCAGTCTCGGAGAAGTTGCGCTTACGCAGCTCATACTCCTTGACCTTGAGACCACGCTCCAGAATCTCCTCAGCCTGCCACATTGTTAGAGCAACTGTCGATTGAAGGATTTGCTCCTGTTGCGCGCGAAAATTTACCTTGGGGCCTCGGACTGTAACGTGGACGGCAATCTTTTCGTTACGTCGGATACCAAAGGTACGGACGGTGTATCGGGCCTTGCCTGAGGGAGGGTTAGATGAGCGTCGTGCAGCAATTCTTCCACGGGCGCAACGTACTGTAGACAGGAGTCTGACCAGACAGCTGCTCGAGCACCTTGGCGGCACGGGTGAGTCTGTCACCAGATTCACCAACGGAGATGTTCAGAACGAGCTTCTGAATCTTGAGCTCCCGCATGGGGTTGCTTGCCTTCTCGGACGCCATTGCTGCGGTTTTGGTCGACGGGGTGGTTGACGTGTCGAAGTTGTCGAGATGCGGTTGATCGTGCCAGAATTTTGTGAGGCGCTTGAAAATTCGAGGGTTTGGCTGCCCTCAAGCGACACGGGAGAAAAGTGGAGCGGGTGGTGACCAGATGCGGACTAGCGCCGAAAGTCGGTACATCTGTCTTGTACTTCGTACCTCTCTTTTCAGCCTTCTGCATCAGGCTCCGCAAAATTCGGACCTCGCAATCACCTCACTCCAACGCGCAGAGCTATCGCGAACGCCCAGAAGCTCCGCGACCACCCTCAGCCCTTCAACCTTGCGAATATCGCGTTCGGCAAGCTCGCCAACCATCAGTAAAGATGTCGAACAAGCAGGGGAAGATGGTATGACCCCTCGTCGCCCTCCCTCCCTCCAGTCTCCGGAACAGCTGCTAAACGACTTATGTGTTTCTCCAGATCGGTTACGTACGTGCCCCTTCTTTGATACGTGTCGCGTCGACCGAGCACTCCCTGACCTTTTCGAGCGTTGACTAACCTTTCCGTCCCAGATCAACTGGCGTATGCGCGTCATCCTCAATGACGGCCGCCAGATGACCGGGCAGATGCTGGCGTTCGACAAGGTATTTCTTGCCCAACAGGCTTCCTCTGCACTCTGCACCACAGCTAACGTTCCTCGCAGCACATGAACCTGGTTCTCGCCGACACCGAGGAGTTTCGACGCGTCAAGCGCAAGCACACCAAGCAGTCTGCACCCGGCTCTGTCGCCGCTACCCAAACCATCGAGACCGAAGAAAAGCGAACTCTGGGCCTGGCAATCGTCCGTGGCGCTCAAATCATCTCTGTCTCCGTCGAGTCGCCTCCTCCCGCCGATCCCAGCGCCAGACTCGGAAGGACTGCCCCCGGTGGCATTCCTTCGACTCTCAGCGCTGGTCCCGGCGTTGCCAAGCCGGCTGGACGAGGAGCTCCGCCTCCTTCTTTGGCGGTTAGACTGCGAAAGCTCTTTTCCAGCACATAATCCGAAGACTGACAATGAGCAGGGCCCTGCTGCTGGTGTTGGCGGTGCTGTCCCTCCCCCAGGCTTCCCGGCCTTCCCAGGGGCTCCGACCATGGGTCGAGGCGGTGCGTTACCCTGTCAACCACATGTTGTCGCTCCGGAATCTAACTTGTCTACAGGACCTCCCCCAGGATTCCCTGGTTCCTGGCCTCCTCCCGGCTTCCCAGCCAACTTCCAGCCTCCTGGCACTGGCTTCGGTGGTGGCCCCCCACCCCCAGGCGCTCCTCCGGGCGGGCCCCCTGGCTTCAACCCTCCCCCTCGAAGATAGGCTGTCTTTGGCGCTTGACGGTTTGGAATTGCTGCGGTCATAAACGACGACGACACGTTTGCTTCAGGCGAGAGACCTGGATTTGCTGTATACAAGGGAATGGGATACCCCACCGCTGGGGCATGAGATTTTGCAGTCAAGGATCGTCTGGGTCAAAAATGTATGTGACATTCTTCACGGCATCTCTCAACCGCTTTGACTACAATGTTGACACCGAACGATGAAGTCTGGCGAGTTGCATGCAACCACTTGCTCGATCTACGCGTGTATCGTACTGGCATGAAGTCCGAGGGCCTCGCCCTGCCGTTGGCTACTTGGTCGAGCGCGTGTGTGGCGCGTACATGAGACTCTGGATAGGTCGTGGGGGCTTTTGCCTGCACAAGGTTGCCTAGTCGCAGCAGCTCCCATAAGCGAGTTCTTGAGACCCGAATAGATTGTCTTCTTGGACCTAGATTGTCTTCATGGACCAATCCCGCTTGCTTCTGGTGCATTGATGGGTACATTTCAACGTGGAGATGTCGAGCAGGGATCTCGCACAGCCTTCGTGGTCTTGTTGCTAACGCGCTGTTTTTGACTCGAGCAAATCTTGAAGGTATCGTGAGGGTAGAGGCTGCACCACCAGCAGTGGTATCCAACTCACAGCCTCCCAATGAAGACAACACCAAACGCCCCACAGTCTGACGGATCGTATATTATCACATGCAGCATGCCATCGTCTACACCCCGACAGCGTGGCTAAAGACTCTCGCCGCCAGCTGACTGAGTAGCCTCGCGCGATCGTCCTGGGGCAGTTCCTGTCCACACGTCAGTCTCGGCCAGTGTCTGGACCGAAGAAGAGGGCGATGGCGTACCTGGAACACGGCGTATACGCTCTTGCCCTTGGCGTCCCTGATGGCGCCCAGCCGGTTCCCTGCCACGGCGCCCGCCACCATGCCCGGCACGTTGGCGACGATGAAGCCCAGCGCGCCGCCGCTCAGCCCGCCCAGCAGGCCCCAGAACTTGCTCGTGGGGCGGTTCGTGCCGTCGTGCTCGGCCATGCCCTCGTCGCGCATCATCTCCTCGAAGACGTCGCTGAATTGTGCATTCTCCGTCCGCCGGCGGTGCTCCGCGCCGCCGTTGCCGTCAGTGCGGCCGGACTGGTTGGAGAAGAAGTTCCACGCCCACGAGTACGTGCTGTGCGCGCGGCCCGCGCCCTGCTGGGGCGGGACCTCCTCGTCGGCGCCCTCGCCCTCGTCGTCCGCTGCGAAGGGCTCGCTGGCAGCCGTGTTGCTGCCGCGGAAGAGCTTCTGCTGGGCGTCGTAGTCGCGCCGGCGCGCGGCGTCGGAGAGGGTGAAGTAGGCGTCGTTTACGAGCTGGAACTTGCGGGTTCGGGCTGGGCGCTCGGGGGAGTCGGTGGTGACGCGGTCAGGGTGCGTCTTGAGGGCGGCGCTGGGACGCATGGTCAGCTACCCGTCGCTGTGGGGCGCAGGGACGAGCGCGCACCGCTTGTATGCATCTCGAATCTGCCGGTCCGTCGCCGTCTCCGAGATGTCTAGGATCGCATCTGGACAGCGGCCACGTTAGCCGTGTTGCGAGGCATGGTCGCAAGAGCACTTGCAGTAATTCGGCGGAGCTCCCGTGGCCATCTTGATCGGTAAATCAAAGTTGGTGAAAGGGTAATAAATATCTCGGGACGATGAGGAAGTTGACTGTCATGCCTAATGTAGGTAGGTATCTCATGAATCGTGATGCGGTCGGCTGTGCCGAAGCTGAGCACATGCCTCGGGAGCAGGGAGTAGCGTCCATCAACGTCATCGTAGTGGGGGGTCACGGTTGTGCAAGTGCCTTCATCGTACGCGACCCCATTTTGACAGGGGCTAGGGCACACCTTTGGCAGTGATTGTTGCCTGTTGTGAGCATGCTGTAGAATGAATAGTAAGGTAAGACAGCTAAGGTATCAGGGCACCTACTCCGCAGACCCTTTAGAAAACAGGGGGTTCACGGGAAGATAGGTACCTACCTTACCTCACTGCTTGACACTTTTTAACGTTCACCAGGGAGCCCTGGATGTTAATCAGAGACCCAAGGATGTGCATCAGTGATGCTTGAGCGGCAGGATAACGTTGCTCGCATACCTAGGTAGGTAATAATTGAGTTGTAGTTTGAAGCACCGCCATAAATATAGCCTCTTCACCCGTCTACAGGACCTTTCCTTGTTCCAAACAGCTTCTCCCAATCGACCCGTCGCAACCCCAATCCTCGTTTGTAACCATCGCATCCTTTGCCACAAAATAAACCCACGACCTTCTTTTCCACCATGTGTTCCCTGCGGCGCCCTCAATATCGATGCGCTAATCCTGGCTGCAATTACCCGGTAACTACCGGTCCGTTCGAGCAGCCTCCATGCGCATGTGAGGAAGTCCAGCGTAAGACAGCAATAGAAACGGACGGTGAGCTACAAGCACCGTATGGCAAATGTGGGCAGGGGATCAGAGAGGTAAAATATAGCGTCAAGGGGGACGAGGCCTGCACATGGTGCAAGTCGAGAGTGGAGTAGGTAGTCCCAGGCAGCATCAGCATCGGAAGGTTAAAACGCTCGACGCATTGCAGACAAGTTCATGCAAAGTAGACTCGGTAGATTAATTGTCGCATCCTACCTTGCACAGTTCTATGCGCACATCGCGACCCCTATGCCGCAATGTCATCCTGCAGGTACTGCTCCGCCCTCGCAATGGCATCCTGGGTTATCAGGCTCGCGGCGTCGAGCCTCCCAGCTCTTTGAAGATGCGCCGCGAGCACCCACATGTCTCGTATCACCCGCAAGTTGGAGTTTGCGCCGTGAGCCGCCTCCCGCTTGGTGACTGCCCATCTAAGGTTCTCCTCCGCCTTGTCCCAGTCCTGTTTCCCCTGGTGCAGCCTCGCCAGCATCTTGCGGGCGTAGGCGTGGAACCTGGCGTTTGACCGCGTGCCTGTATCCGATGCCGTTTGGTTTAGCAAGTTGATGGCCAGTTGCTCTGCCTTTTGTGTGTCGCCGAGGTCCATCTGGGTGTATTCCAACATCAGAGCTTCAATGCGCAACTTGTCCGAGTCAGCGTCGGCAGTCGCCGCATCTCGGCTCTGTGCCAGTTGGTCTAGAGCTCTGACCATGGCTTCTCGTCTCTGCGCCAGCTCGCTTCCCTTGCGCAATCGTGTGCGACCGTCCCATATAAGCTGCTCGTAGAGCCAAAGGTGCTGTGGGGCCAGAGATCCGATGCGCTCGCCGAGGATGTCTACGTTGCGCAGCCATGCCTGCCGGAGCAGATGGCAGACTTGTCGTCTTCCTTGCTCCGCATCGTAGTCGCACTGCATCAGCTGTTGCAGAATCCTGAGGAGCGGGTGGTTTGCTGGCAACTGTCGCGACACGAGGACGTTGGCATGTGTGAGGAACATGCCAAGCAGCTGTATATGCCCTCGATCAACCATGTCGTAGATTGTGTCGAGGATGTGCCAGACGAGGTCGGGGTGATCCTCTGTAAGAACAAACTCCAGAGCATAAAAGGCTCGCCGGGCAGCCATTCCCGCAAGCCGTCCCTTGCCGTAACACCACAGGTCGAAGGCAAGTTCGAATGTGCGGTACATGGTGCGACTGTCCTGGATTGGCGGTTGGTCGGGGTTCGCCAGATACCTCGACATGGTGTCCAAGTTGATGCAATGGGTATCGAGCTTCCCTATGCTCCAGGAGAATACACTGTCGAGCACCAGCTCAAGCCCGGCATAAGGCTCGACACTGCATGTACGGTTGAGAGTCATGCGGCCATTCGTGGGGGTCGAGAGCCGCCTCCTCGGCACCTCTTCCACATCGGCATCCTCGACATCACAGGCGTCTAGAGACGGCGCTGGTGTCGAGGCGCTGGAGCCGTCTGGCGACTTGCGGTAGTTTCGTTTCCGAAACTTCCACTTCTTTAGCCGCTTTTTGTACATTTGCTCCCTTATACACGGTCAACCAGGATGCGCGGGTTTGGACATGTCAGATTGTACTCACGTGGCAGCAAAGCCGTGCTTGGAGTCCATGATGGCCATGGTCTCGACGAGCTTGCGGTTCTCGCGGATGTACAGGTTCTCAATGAGGCCCTTCTTGGCCTCCCATTCCTGCGTCGTGTGCTCCCTGGATCTGGGCCTCTCGACGACTGCCAGTGTGCCGGCCGGCAGTCGTGGGGCAAGAGCAGGTAGCTGGGACATGGCGAAGCAGCGGGCTCGGGAACGGGAGCCTAGGTACCTATGCGACCGGAGGCTGGATTTTGGACAGGGCATGCTGAATGGCTGCCATGGTGGCCACAGCTGGCGCGGTCAAGTCAAGAAGAGAGGCGAGTTGGGTGCAATTGCCGGAGCCTGTCATCAAAGACTCGGTGATGAGTGATGGAGGCGTTCATTCATGGCAGCCTCGAGCTGAAGATGCGAGTCAATGCCGATTGGCCACGAATGTCGGGCTGCAGGTCTGTGGCCAATCGTGGCTCTGGGAAGCGGGCCTTGGTGGAGCTGTCCGTTGAAGCCAAACCATCGATCCAAGTACGTAATTGCAATGTCAAGAGGTTTTCTTTGCGGTAGGTTGATACGTATACCTGAATTAATAAAGCCCCTGGCGCCTACGCCCGTCCTGTTCTCTCGCTGGATATTGCCTTGGTACAGGGTAGGGCAGCCTGGAACGAACGCACGAGCACCTACTCGCGCTGTCATGACTCAGCGACGAGTTAAATTTTGCGGACCCCTGCTGGGGAATAAAATCTTCGCTGCCCGGGTGGAAGCAGGGCTTCCCTTTTTCTCTCTCCTCTTCGTGCGGCTGGCATAACATGAAAACATTACCCGTGTTGCTCGAATCCTCTCTCCAATGGATCTTCATCGCAGCGTCAGTTATGCCCCAGATCGATTTTAATTGCACGCTGGCCACTCCCCTGATTTGACTCTCGTGCTCATGCCGCGATTGTCGCGCACGAGTGGCCGGACATACCCAAACCTGACGCTGTCATGAGAGCAACAGACCAGGCGAGCCTCCTGTGCGCCGTCGCGGCGCAGTTCAGGAGGAGCATCGAAAGCTCGAGGAACGTAGAGTTGCGGTCGTCGTCCACACAGCGTGACTGTATTTCTCTTCTGCGCTTGATCTCTACCCTATGTAACCCAAACTCCATTGCTGGTTTCTCAACCTAATTGTTATTCGAATGTCCTATGCGGGGGCTGCTTGGTTCCAACCGTCCGACGACCAGATACGCCGACAGTGCACTGTCTGTCCTGACAGCGCCATTCCCAAGAGCATCACTCGTCCTCGCCAACCTTCTGCAGCTTGCCCATCTCGCGCTTCGCACCCGCCTCGCCAATGAGCCTGAGCCTGTCGAGGCGAACCGTCTCGGCGCCATCGCTGCCCTTCTGGACGTAGACAATCAGTGTCGTCGTCTTTTGGAACTTGACATAGCGCAAGCTAATGTTGGCGGTGCCGTCCGCGTTCCAGTCCGTGGGCGTCAGGGTGACGGCTTGTGTGGGCTCGGTGTCGTCTGCCTCGCTAAAGTCCAGGTTCTGGGCCCGGTTGGTGTACAGGTGGATAACTTCGGGTCTCGACACATCGTCCTGGCCGTCCTCTGGCAGAGACGTAAGCTGTGGAAAGCAGTCAGCGCCAGTTCTCGACATGTAACAATGCAAGTCCCGACCTGTAGGGTGTGAAGCTTGATGGAAGACTGGAAGGGTATGAACAGAAGAAGCTGGTCGTCAGCTCCGCTCTGCACCCAGTCCTTGGCCGAGTCCTTGCCCTTGCCCTTGTTGAGGGCGCTTGGCTTGGAGCCGTCGAACAAGACCTTGACGGGACCGGCATCTTCGTCGGCGTTCAAGAGCTCGCAGCCGCGCGTCTCTACCTGAACTGTGATGTCGCTGTAGCCCCTGGGGATCTCGGCACCCTTCCACAAACCGCCGCCGTCGCCGCCGCCGCCGCCTCCAGAGCTCTCGCCGAGCGACTGGACCTCCGAGGCGAGCTTCTGGACCACCTCTCTCAGTTCGCTGGGGTTGGCCCCTTGCACCTTCTGCGTGACCTTTCCATCGCGGAACAGCAAGAACGTGGGGAGGGAAGAGACGCTGTATTCTTCGGCGAGGTCGGTGTTGTTGTCGCTGTTGATCTTGACAAAGGTTACGGCGCCGGGACGGGAGAGCGACGCGGAGAGCGTTTCGTAGATGGGCGCGATGGCCTTGCAGGGGCCGCACCAGTCGGCGAAAACTAGACAGAGCCGGCGTCAGCCTGGCACTCCAGCAAGTGGCACGCCCAAGGCAGACAGCTCCGCCATGTGCCGCGCGCGTGTGGAAATGTCCATGGAGCTCGTTCGTGCTGGGCGAGACGCGGCTCGTGAATGGCGGGGTGAGGGTAGAGGGGCTGTCTCACAGTCGGCAACGACAATCGTGGACGACTTGAGGATGTTGTTGAACTGCTCCTTGGAGCTTATCACGACTGGGGCTTTCGACATGGTCTCGGAGTTGCGCCCAGGCGTGGACGTGAGAGCTGCAAGCGAGGAGATGGATGGAGCTGGAGAATCGAAGGCGTTTGGCGTCGTTGCTGACGAGGGGCGCAACCTGGATCTTTGCATAGCGGGGCTGGCGTCAGCCGTCAGGGGCGACCAATCCGCTTGCCATGGAACGAAAGGCCCCTCCCTGTCGCCCTGTCGTTGCACGGCTCAGGTGATTCACTCCCCATCAGCCCATCGCCATGGACTCCATGAACCAACGAGGTGCACCTGGCGCACCACTGACATGGGGTTGCAGCGAACCCAGTGACCTGGTTATCGGAAGCCATCCATTGGAAATGCGCTAGAGGAGCACTGCAGCCCCAAGCGTACATTGGTCCACCAGCTGCCTCATGCGGATTGCTGGAGACTTCAAGCGAAGCAATAGCAACTCCACGCTCGAGGACAGGCCCGGTGCCATAATTTCCATTCAAGCTCTTTGTACAAGATAACCTTGGAGCGGCCTTTACGTGGACGGCCGTATCTCGGGCATACCCGTACCTTCCTTGATGATTCTCCCTCGTCGAGACATCACGGAGCGGTGCTCATTCGAAGTCTCCGGGCTTCAATTTCAAGGCCTTGGCCGACCTTGTCTTTCCTGTTGTCTTGCTGCGTATAGTATGCAAATTCTGCTTATGCAGAAAGTCTGTCTGCCACTAGCCGCTGCCTCCCTTTCTCATGTCCGAGTAACAGTTGCACGAGCCTCGGTTTGCGCAGCCGCAACTGTGTAGACCTGGCACACTCACTCTTAATGCAGATCAAGTTCGTCTCATCTGTTGATATTTCTGTCCTTTCATCTTTTTCTTATACGTGAAAAATACTTGGTATTCTTGCTGTCGCTTGAGCGCTGGCGTTGGCTCCTTTCAAGTTGAATGAGTTGCTGTGAACAGACACTCCGTTGCCCAAGCAATCCCTCACAGCTGGACCCGAGTGATTCAAGGCAACAGAGCTGTGCCGGGCAACGCACAGCGCTTAAGTATTTCACTCTCTGTCGCGAGCGCCAGCTGGTCAGTCAACAATTTGCTCCAGCAACGCGTTTCCCCCACCACGCATCGCTCTCTCTCATACCCGCACCGCGCGCCATGCCCCGAACTTCCCTCGACGGAAGGGCCCGCAAGGCCTTGGATAGCTCATCCAAAGCCGATGAGCAAGCTAGGATGTATCAGCCAAGGAAGAGCTTTCCTACGAATCTAAAGGAAGCTTCGCCGCCCAAGACAAACCCGTGGCGAAAGGTCAAGCCGCTGTCTCCTAAGCCGCTGTCTCCTAAGCCGCTGTCTCCCGGGACGCCCTCTCCCAAGCCGCTGTCTCCCGAGCAGCAGTCACACAAGCAGCAGTCACCCGAGCAGCAGTCACCCAAGCAGCAGTCACCCAAGCCGCTGTCTCCCGGGACGCCATCTCCCAAGCAGCAGTCACCCAAGCAGCCGTCTCCCAGGCAGCCGTCTCCCAAGACGCCGTCGCCCAAGCAGCAGTCACCCGAGCAGCAGTCGCCCAAGCAGCAGTCACCCAAGCAGCAGTCTCCCAAGCAGCAGTCTCCCAAGAGCGACAACTCTCCTGGATCTTCTGACCGCGACGCAACTCCCCGAGCAAGCTATGCAAGCTTTGCCGAACAGAGAGTGTCTCCAACCCCCTCTCCTCGGACGGATTCGTGCCGGAAGGGAAAGGGCCCGGCAACCTTTGAAGAACGGCGTTCGCACTCTGCATCGCCAAGCTCATCGAGGGCCCTGTTCCAGGCCGCTGCGCCCCGAGCAGGAGAAAGGCATGCACACTGCGTCCACCTGCCCCGGGTGCCCACTAACTGTTGATGAAAGTCTCTGGGATCGCCCCTTTGGAGCCGACGTGTTTGTGCACGTTGGGCATCAGGTGCTTAAGGTGCACCGAAACATCCTCGTGCCCAGGTCGGGTTGGTTCCGCGATTGCCTGCCACCCCCAAGTCCTGTAAGCCTGATTACCAGCGGTTATGACTCTGTTTACGATACTTCAACTAACGTCAACCAGGGTGGTGCCCCCGTGGATGTTTTCTTCCCAGGCGAGGCAAAGATAGTTTCACATAGCCTCAAGTTCCTGTACACTGGCCGTGAGCAATTCTCCCCCATGAACAGCCCTCCACTTTGTTGCTTACCCTGGCGATTTAGGACTTGAGCCTTGTGAGTTCAACCACGAGAGGCCACAGGATATCACCAATGTAGCCTGTTGCAGCCTGTTCTACCTCACCGCCGTGGATCTGCGAGCCAAGGGAATAGCATCCCACGTTGTTCACATGCTGGAGAACACCGCGAAGAAGTGGTGGGAGTTTCTTGACGCGCATTTCACGGGGCGGTACTTCGGCCAAGACCAAGGGGCAGCATTTGGGTTCCATTTGCGAAATGCACTGGATGCCGCCTACGGGTACCCAGAGCAGCATGCCGTCAGCCCCCTGAGGCTGGCGCTGGCGGGCTTTCTCGACGTCGTGCTTCCGCTGATCATTCGACAACCGACAGTCGTCGACTTGCTTTGCACGCGTACCTGGCAACGCTTCTCAGGTGCCATCACGGCGGACCTGGTCGAGTTCAGACGACGCAGGGGAGGGGCTCAGATTCCCAGAGGAGTCATGCACGATGAAGCAACCATTGAGGCTCTGCTCGAGAGCACCGCCATAGCACGAGGCGGCGCCGCTGCCAGTGGCTCGGGCGGAGGAGCTAAAGAGCCGGCGAAGTTCTAGGGGACCAAGCAGTTCTGAGGAGGATGCGAGAGGAGCGAGAGGGCAGCGAAGCAGGGGATATTACTGGTGAAAATATGTGCTCAGCGCCGACCTTTGAGGGCTTGGGACAATGTGTGCTATGCTATAGAGAGCATATCAGGTCGAAGGCGTTGGACGTTATTCAACGACTTTTGTGGAGAAGAGTTATGGGCGTTTTGTTTAACTAGTGTATGGAATTGATTTTACGGAAACGACACAGACTAGAGAACAGGGAATAATGCCGTCCAACTGTTGAACCGAAGGCTAGTTGCTTGTTGGCGTTAGAGTCTCGCGACGGACCGAAGCGCATAGCTTAACGCAATCTGGAGCCCGTGAAGCCTGCGACGCCTATAATGCCCGCGTGCCTATATGCATCGTTAACCGCCATAGTGATAATGTAGATGCGTGGAATGGATGCTTTCTTGTTATAGGGAAGCCTGATACGTGTTATCGCGACTCTCGAGGAATTATAGTCCTACTCCGCTCGGCCTTTGGTCATTACCGCTAAGGATTAAATAGCGGTTAAGGCCCGGTCCATCTTCTGACCAATGTTACTCGTAGACGCGGATTTCTATGTTGGCCAGGTACAGTTGGGCGGGTGATCTCGAAACCTTGTTTCCTCTGCGTAAAGAAGCAAAAGCTGGAAGCGGCTCAACAACTGCGTGTCTCACTCATCGCAAAGCTGCTGAAAGCTTTGCTTAATAAGATCTCGCAGTCGCAGCCGTAGCCCGCAGTGACACAAGGTTCCCATGCGCAGGCGAGATGGGGAGCCACACTACTAGACCGTCCAAGAAGCTATCGTTACCGACAGCACCCTCTCATCGATGAAACTCCTCTACTCCGGACCACCACATCTTATACCAGGGGAACTCGAACCCAGGCTTTTATAGAGCAAGTACGCCAACGAGATCAACAATTCGATACTTATATTAACCCTGATGTAAGTTTCTTTCCCGATTCTTTTGGGCCTTCTACTAATATGGCTAGGATAATTATGGACGAGCTCTTGAGGTGGGACTTCCGGCAGGCTGTCCTCACCAACATGAGAGGGGCTGGGAGCCTATCTTCGAGCATGACTTGCCCCCCCGGCTCAGATATTATGGAGGATATTAGGAATGGGCCAATGGCTGCCGAAAGGATGGAGTTTGAGTTGTTTACCCGCTCTGCCGCTCATACCGACTTATTCCAGGGCGAGGATACCGTTGTATAAGGGAATGGTGCATTGATGGAATCGAGGGGGGCACCCTGCGGACTCGCGGGCATCCGCCGATGCATCTGCAGCAGCGGTGCTTGAGAACCTAAAGGTACAGCTAGAAGCGGCCGAAAGGTTCCTCACGGAACAAAACTCATATGCTGGCCAAAGGGCGCACAAGGGCTGCGGACATTGCAGGCAATCGCAGGCATCGCAGGCATCGCCGTCGAAGGCACTCACTTTCAGCTTTGTTTACGCCTATAATGGCAATCTTCTGTGGCATCGGGTATTTTAGATCCAACATGTCCCATCCACGCCGATACAATACCATGACTCATTATACAAATCGTACGTAGCGTTCCATCCACTCAAGCAGCCTTCCTTGTCGCTTCGTGGTTCAGCGCTGATAGTACTCGCGCGTGCGCCGGCGGTCGTCGACGTTGATGGTAATGTGCTCCCGCTCATCCTCGGCGATGAGCCTCCTCGGCGGCGGCGGCGGGATGTGCCTCCGCGGGCCCTCGACGTAGCGATACGTGTCGTACCTGGGCTCGACGGGGACGGGGACGGGGACGGGCACTGGCACGGGGATGAAGCGGTCACGCTCGATGTAGACCTCCTTGTCGCGCTCGGTGTGGTGGCTGCGGCTGCGGCTGCGGCTGCGGCTGCGGGACCTGCGGCGGCGGCGGCGCACCGGCGGCTCGACGTCGACAGCGATGACCTCGATCTGCGGCTCGGGCTCGGGCTCCGGCAGAGCGGG